>VDFB02111618.1:0-12517 GCA_007258455.2 Sequoia sempervirens
AATCACCTATGGAAGGAGAAAGGTATTTCTTTATGGGGGAGAAAGTGATTGAATTAACCTCACCATAATCATATAAAGAGGTGCAACACAATTCATTTCAAATAGATTAAATATTTTATTTAGATATATTAAATATTTAATACACACTCATGGACATATAAATTATAACTTTTATTTAAAATATTTTTATTTTCTCTACATTTTTTACTTTAATTTTTACTTTTATATCTATTTAAGATAACACTTGGATGAAATCAATCTAGCCTAAGATAATTTAGTCCTCTATCTCCCTTCTCCCAAACTTCTCCCAAAGGGTTTCTTTCTCATTAGTTTTCTTTTAGCTTCAACTCATGAATTTATTTAGAATAATGGACCGGGCAATTTCATGGTAGATATGGATTAATTTTAAGTCATTGGAAACCATTATTAAATTTTTGTTTGACTCTAGATCACTAATGTCGCCATTTGGATTTGGTTTTACAACATTCCTTGCATATGCCAATAGAAAAAATGGTTCAATTGTTGGCTAAGAAGGTGGGAGGTTTTTGTCTAAATTCAACTTTTATCTTCAACAAGTTATATTGATTGGTTTGATTCGAAATTGATTGATTTGATCAAATTTTAGGCGAACCTTGTGAGAAATTTTTAAACCTAAATCATAAACCCGACGTTCAAGGATTACTTTGGTAGAAAACTATATATATGTTAATATATTAGAGACCAGGTGTTTGTTAATATGCAAATGAAATATAATTTCCATAAATTGAAATATTCAAGCATACAAATTAAAACATATTGATAATGCAAATAAATTTTTTCCATTTTGAAATGTTCAAGCAATTAGATTTAAAACATAAAGTGATGCAAATGATTTTTTTCCATTTTTAAATATTCAAGCAATCAAATTTAAAACATGTAAAGCAATGCTTGAATTACACCTTGCAAATTTCTTGGTTTTCAAATGCAAATATTTTTGTTTGATTTCAATTTAGGGTTTCAAAAGAAAATTTTTTGGTTTTGAAAGGTAATTTTTTTTGTTTGATTACGATTTAAGGTTGATTTCAATGTTGGATCTCAATTTAAGGTTGATTTTTTTGTTTCATTTGAACATGTGAGGGTTTCGTTTCATGTTTTCTATTTGATTTCTACAAATGAGGGTTTCTTTTATTACAAGTAATAGAAATGCAAGAAACACAATTTACAAATTCAAAAAATATAAATAAAAACCTAAATTTATATCTAAAAACCCAAAAAAAAAGGACGAGGAGGGATGTTAGGTGAATGAGGGCTTTGCAAGTTAGGGTTTGAAGGGTCTTTCATCTCGTGCGAGTGGGGGAGTCCCAGTCCTCCTCCACTCGAGCCCTTGTGTGGTGGTGTAAGGAAAAGTATATTGGTGTTAATGTGGAATTGTTGTTTCCCTGCTCTCACCCATGCGAAGTAGGAGACCATTCTCAAGAAGCATGAGTGGGGATACGAACCCTCCCAATGGAGGCATGGATAAGTTGGGCCCTGATGATGGGATTCATTTGCATCCAAAGTCTTTATGTGACATAGTGGTTGGAAAAGAGGTGACCTTCCCTGTTGGAATGGAATTCTTAATGCAAGAAGGTGAGTGCGAGGAGAATGGGGGAAATGGAAGAGGTATGTGCCCTCTTGGACCCCATAAAATTGACATCATTGTTCCAAATGTTAAGCTTTTAGATGCTTTGTGTGAACAAGATTGTAAATTGAAAAGCATTGTGTTTTATTGGTCATTGTGGATATAAAAAAGGTCCAAGCGAAGAAATATATGGACGAGTGGCTAGGAAATGTATGGGGAAAAAAGCTTGGGATTTATTTTTCTTATTGCAGAATGATACAAAAGGGGCTTTATGTGATTTTTCTTAGGAATCATGAGATGCAATGTAAAACCATAAACAAACAGTTTTGGAACATTGGAAACAATATTTTCTAGGTCGTGGCATGGTCACCAAAGGCCCTAAATGACGAAGTTATGGCTATGTCAAGCCCTAGGTGGTTGGTCATAAAAAATGTGACACCAAGGTTATGGGATTTTGTACCTCTATTGCTCGAACCATATGGAAAGGTTTTAAAGGTTGATAACACTAATTCCACACTACCTCATGCAAATGTTATGGTTCTAGTCTCCATCCTTCTAAGGGTGGATTTACCAGATTCCTTACTCCTAAAACTTGAAAATGGAGACACATTGTGTGGTCTTCAAATTTTGGGTGGCTTAAATGCCTATTATCTCTATAGGAGAGAAGGGAACACAAGGAGGAATTGTCCTATGATTGGAAAAATATTAAAAAATCAAAAGATTCAATCCAAAGATAAGGAAAAAAATATGGTAAGAAATGAAGCTACAAACCTAACACATCAAATGGTGATGCAAAAAATCTTGATCTAATCAACCCCCACCATGAGTGGCCCCTTGAAAAATAATAATGTCACTGGAAAAAAAACCTCTGGGGGTTCTGGTTTTGAAAGTGCTACTCGGAAAGAGGGAAACCCAATGCATGATAATTTCATTCCTAATGGTGTGGTTGAAATTCCAAAAGACTTATCTAATCCATGGTCTGGAGATTCAGTGGATGGCTCATGGGAAAGCGATGAATCCCCTTAATCTCCATGCCATGATATAGATTTTGAAATGGAGAGCAGTTTTGAGGGTATGGATATGGAAAATCAGAAAGTAAACCTTGGTTCTATGAAATCTATTAAGCCCTTAGTGGATGGAATTCAAGAGAAGGGGAGTCATAAGGCATGTAATGATGAAGCTCAACTGCCAATTTCCCTGCATGGGGACAAAAAGGGTGCTTCTCAAAATTGGGATAGTAATGAAACAAACCCAAATAAGGAAATTGGTAAAAATTTCAAGGGAAACTCCAATTCAATCACACCTGGCAAGAAGGAGAGGAAGAATGCCCAAAAAGTGGCACTGGATAAATTAAGAAGTAGACCCAATGGGGGGAGGGAAGGGACCCTTTCCCTAGTAATGAGACATACTACTTGAAAGACTTCAGGATTTTCAAGGAGGATCCTAAGAAAAAAAGAATACCAGAAATCTTAGAGGCTATATCTAGAAAAGTGAAAGACCTTGTCAATGCTCTAAAGACCAACCTGATCCCTACTTGCAACTAGCCTGACATCATTAATGTACTAGTTGCAAACTAGTCTATGGTGGGAGATGGCCCAAAAGAGCTCCACATTGGGGATTGTAAGTAGTGTACCAATGGTGAAGTGATTGGTGTAAGTTGTTGTGAGGTTGACCTCCCTAGCAAGGGTATAGATCAAGTAGATAATTTTTCTCTTTCATTCCAGGATAGCAACAAAGATAAAATCTTGACCAATGATGTTGATCCAAATTGACACTTTGTGGCCACTGAGCCTTCAGGGGTCCATAAAGAGTAGGCCTCTAAGGGTGCCCTTGAAGGAGAGGGAAAGATAGAAATTTTGTGCTTAGGTCAATGGGGAGGCCAAGGAAAGGAACTGAGACATTAATCCGAAAGGGGAAAGGTAACCTTAAACTCCTTGCCAAACAAAAAAGAAAAAAAATTAGTGCATTCATAGGAAGTCCAATACCCAAAAGAATGGAAGTTGACCAGAAGGTTCCCAAATGCTTTGAAAGCTTTAGGACTGACAAAGAGCAAGATCCAAATCTAATCCCTAATGACCCTTAACTACATCTCTTGGAATGTAAGGGGACTAGAGTCTCCCGACAGAAAGAAAATTGTAAGGAGATTCCTCAGCAGATGCAAAGAGAAAGATGTGATTTTTCTTTAGGAAGTCAAAGAAACTGGGTTCTTATTGGAAACTAATCTCAAGTTCATCTGGAGGGACTCAATCTGCTTTTCCACCCATCATGAGAAGGGCAGGGGGGATGAAATCATCCTCTCCAAGGAATGGGGACAACATGTATGCAAGAAAGGGGTCTCCCCCTATAATAGGGTTTCTTGAGTTATTCTGAATAAAGGTGACCTCTCTTTTGGCATTTGATCTATATATGGTCCAAATGAGTATGGTGAGAGAATCAATGTCTACAAATAGTTAAGTGAGCTGGATAGCCTCCCCTGGATCCTCACTGGGGACTTCAATATGATTGAAAACCAAGAAGATAAACTAGGAGAGATTGATATGGAATGGAAAGGCAATGAAAAGTAATTCTAGTCAAAAATGAAAGATAAACTCATCTTTATAGATCCACTAGAAGGATAGAAAAAGGACTTCTCCAAATTTTGGTACACCTGGTGTAATGCTCATAAGGGAACCAAAATAATTTATTGTAGATTGGATAGGTTCTACATAAAGAAATATTTATTCCTCCTTGAACCTCTTAGGGATGGGTATAAAGTGGAGGTCCACCCTTCCACCCTCTTGGACCACCACCCGATAAAAATAAATATCCTTCTCAATAAGGGTCTTAGAGATGTGAAGAGAAAGGGTGGGGGATTTCTCCTAAACATTAATCTACTAAAAGATAATGAATTAGGACACTAAGATTGCTTAATAATGGCCTATATAAGAACAAAAGTACCATAGAAAGGTGGAACATGAATGTCAAAGAGTGGAACACATTGTTTCAGATCATTGGAAAGAAGAAAGCCTTGGATAGCAGGAGGGTGGAAGGTATTTTACAAGAAAATTTGTTGCAGGCTGAAGCCAGGCTTCAAAAGGATGATCCCATGAATGAGGATCTAAACAACAAGAGGGTCTTGGCCAAGGACTCCCTGAGGAGGCTTTACAACAAAATAATCGAGCGGCTGAAGGTCAGATCTAGAATTAATTAGTTGGAAAATGGTGATAAAGGATCTAGATTCTTCTTCAAACTGTTGAGAGAGAAGAACCTTAAAGAACATATAGAGCAGGTTTAGATAGGAGAAACTGCAACTAGTGACCAGGATTTAATCAAAAATCAATTTTATCATTTCTTTAAGAACCTTTTCTCATCTGATAATGGTGAGAGTGGTAGGGCCAATGCAAGGAAACTAATTGGTGATGTCATTCCAAAGAAAATTGAGGGGAAAGAGTTGGAAATTTTGGGTCATGAGGTATCCAAAGAGGAAATAAAAAAGGTTATTGAGTCTGTGTAGAATGATAAATCTGTAGGAGTTGATGGTCTCCTAGTAGAATTCTATAAGGCATTTAAAGATTGGATTGTGGATGACCTCTTTGCAATATACAAGGAGGCCTTAAAGATGGGATCCCTGGGGAGTGACATCAATAAAGGAATTATCAAACTACTCCCAAAGGATGGTGATAAGACCCAACTAAAAAACTAGAGACCCATAACATTGTTGAACGTCACTTACAAGATTCTTACCAAAATCTTGGCAAAAAGATTGACCAAGGTGCTGCCCAAACTCATCAATACAACCCAAATAGGCTTCATTAAGGGAAAACACATTTTGGAAAACCTCATAACTAGTTGGGAAGCTCTAGAATGGGCTAAAAACACCAAATAGGAGGTTGCTATTATTTTATTGGATTTTGAAAAGGCATATGATAGGGTAGAATGGTCCTTCATCAGGCTCACTCTTGAGGCATTTGGATTTCCACAAAACTTTTGCAATATGGTGGTCACCTTGTTTAAGGATGTAATGGCTCAAGTAGATGTAAATGGGTCCCTTAGAGAGGAATTCGCCCTTGAAAGGTCGATTAGGAAAGGCTTTCCACTTGCCCTTGCACTTTTTGTAATTTCCTCGGATGCCCTATACTATGTTCTCAAGACAAACATGCTCTCTCCAAAGGTTAGAGGCATAGCATTGCCAAAAAATGATGAAATGTTCAATGTACATTTTGTAGATGACACAACCTTATTGCCCCTATTGGAAGAAGATAATGTCTCTAACATGATGAGCAAGCTAAACATCTTTTGTAATGCCTCAGGTGCAAAAATATCTCTCAAAAATTCAATCTTTTTAGGTTGGAAAGATAGGCCTCCAGATTAGAGAAAAAAAATAATTTAGTGGGAGGGACCTCACAAGAAGGTAAGGTACATAGGCATACCATTCGCAGTATTCCCAAATCTAAAAGATATGTGGATCTAGATCAAGAACAAGATAGAGAAAAAAATGGAAAATTGGAATAAGAACTACCTTACTTTGGCAGGAAGAGTGCAAATTTTCAAAAAGATCCTCTCCTCCCATAGCTTGTACTTTGCCTCAATGTGGCTCTTTAGCAGCTACAAGGTGGAGGAGATCCAAAAAAGAATCCATGGTTTCCTTTGGTTAGATGATAAAGGTAGTAAAAAGAGGCATGTAGTTAATTGGAGCTGGTGCTATGTAAGAAAATTAGAGGGTGGGCTTGGGTTAAAGGACCTAAAGATCCAGGGCATTGCATTAGCTACCAAGTAGATCTTCAAGGCCATGGAAGGGAATGAGCCATGGAAAATTCTTGTCAGAAGTAATATTCAAAGGGCTTCCCCAAAACATGGAAAAAGTTGGAAAGACATCCCCCTCAGTGACCTCCTTAGTTGTTTTCATCCTATAATCCTAGAAGGCTCAGTGGTGTTCAGAAGCATTTGGAAAGCATGGGAAGTAGTCAAAGGGTGTATATGTAATTCTCAGTCCCTAGAGGGAAATGTGGTTTTTACACAAAGATCTATTTGGTGGAATCTCAATAATAAGGATAAGCCTCCGGCTCTCATGCAAGGGTGCTCTGCCAAGGCTTGGAATAGCAAGGGTATAAAATACTTTGCTAACATATTAAATGATGGTAAGTTAAAACAATGGAGCCAACTAAAATATGAATTTCATATACTTGATACTCAATGGAGAATGTATACAATGGTAAGAGAAGCCTACAATGGCCTGGAATGGTCAGTCACCATCAAAAATAATCCTAAGTAGTTCAAAGAATTTCAATGGACTAACAACTCCAACATTGTGGATCTCAATGCAAAAACTATTTATAATACTCTTTCCAAGCAGCAAGAAATTATATGAGTACTTAAATAAAAGGTGGAACATAAAACTAGATAGTTCATTGAATGGTCTAAAACTTTCTCTAATAATTGGTCCAAAATAATGGAGCCAAAAAAGGCCTATTTCAGGTGGCTCTTGATTCTCCATAGGCTACCATACAAAAGTAATGCTACTAATATTGAAATTTGCAGGTTGTATAGGGCCCCTGAATCAATAACTCATATTTTCTTTGATTGTATTTATGCAAAAGAAGTATGGATTTTTTTTTGTAATAAACTAAATGTATGGAATAACAATGGCACTCTCAAAGTGGATAGAACTATATTATTCAAAAGTAACAAATTCAGAAAAGAGAAAATTTTATTTTGGTCTTGTCTATCTACAAAAATTCTTTGGCACATTTGGAAATCAAGGAATGATGAAAGGTTTAATGGGGTTTTGAGGGCACTTACTGATTCTTCACGAAGACTCACCACTCATAAAATTGCTTTGCAGGTCACTTTGATAGTGAAAGCCTCAAAGTTCAATTTCCTCAAACTATTGGAGGATGGTATTATACAGATAAGCATGTGGGAGGTCAGAGTTAGGCATACTTGGCAAACTGGGCAACCAAGTAATGATATTTTTCTCCAAGATCTAGAGATCTTTCAAAAGGAATTTAATGATAAGAAGGCAAATGAGGCACAGTTGGAGAACCCCCCACCCATGTTGAGGCCAGAGGACTTCACAAAGGAGGAGATAGAGGCAACTGAGGCACTATTAGGCATAAAAAATCTAGTGGACAACGAAGGAATCAACTACCTAATATGATACAGATGCATGGTTTTTGTGTTCTTGAGACATTTTTCCAGGGGTGGATACAACAATATGCTTGGTAGGTTATATGATATATAGGGCTGATGGTAAGCCATTTTTCATTGTAGCAAATGGCTATATGGTATATGGTTGTATGGTTTATGTGATATATAGATTATCCTTGTAGCATATGATTATATGGTATATGTATTATAGAGATCTTCTTTGCAGCTGAGGGTGGAATGATGGTACTCAAATAAACTACATATGATGTTTATATCTACTCAAATGTAATTTTTAGACTCCAGGTGATACTGTATTTTGATATATAGCAGTAATGCTTCATGCTCTATGTATTTTTGACTAAAACTATATTCAATACAAAAAAACCAAAAAAATGTGAAAAATGTAAAAAAAAGGGGTCAGTTGCTTACCTAGAGGTCACTATTGGCATGCTTGAACTGGGATCCCAAATGCACAGAGTAAAAATGATGCTTCATTTTATTTATTTTTAAATAAATGCCACTACCAAACAGGATCTCGTTTCTACAAATTGGGATCCCATTTTTACAAATTGGGATCCTGTTTGTAAAAAGCGAGATCATATTTTCCGAAGGTTGATTCAGGATACTAATACTAAAAGAGATCTCAATTTTAAAAAAATGGGATCTTGTTTAGATTCTCGGTTTGAGACCTCAAAACTAAACAAGATCCCATTTATTAAAAAATAGGATCTCATTTTGTTGAGCCCGATTTCAGGATTTTGGCTAAGGCCAAAACTTCCACATTTTGTGGACTCAACTTTGTGCATCTACCCCATGCTTTCTAATCATAGACTTGCTCAGTCCAATTATTCCATTTCATTGCATTCACCTAGGTTGCCTTACATTTCCTAGTTAGATTACATTGTCATTCTTGTATTGCTTAGTTGGTCCTAGGTCATTCTTACCCATATGCACCTTTCAAATTTTAGACTAGGAAGGTTGCCATACCTTTGAGAAGTCCATGGTCACTTATCTAGGTTTTCTTTGGCCTCGTCCTTTATCTATCAATCATCATCATCCAAGTTATGTCTCAAACTTATGTCAAGCTTAGACTCACTTTGTCAAATCATCATCCTTTTAACATTTTTCCTTTTAAGGTCTTGATAATTTGGTTTGTTACCTTGAGCTATTATAGCTTGTTTAGCATCCTTTTCTTACATCTCAAAGGTGGATATATTTAGTCTCATTCGACATCCCTTAGTCTTAGTCTCATATCATAACTTTGGTTATGATCTCATTTAGCTTCATTGCATATCATATCCTTTGGTCATAGATTCAATATCATCCTTGGAACCCAAATCTTGGTCTTAGGTGCATTAGCATTTGGTATCCTTATATTGCCCAAAAAAATCTTAAAAATATAGCGTAGTCTCATACCCATCTTACATTATCACCTTGTATTGTCACCCTCAAGTTGCAATTCTTATATGGTCCAAACAATGCCTTTGTTTTCACCATATCTACCTTGACCCTTGATGATATTGATGATGGCTTACCCCTCGTTTACCCACAAATAATAGATTGGGATGAACAAGGACCACCAAGTTTAGACACATTCGAGAACGATGAAGCAATTGTTGAGTTCATGGGACTTCAAGAAGGAATGCCAAGTGGGGATCATAAATTTGGTTTCATCATAGAGCTTGACAATGTAGCATGCTTTGGAGAGTCTTCTCTTACCTCTAGTCGCAAATATGAGAAAATTAAAAATAAAAAGAATAGATCTTCAAGGGAAAACCCAAAGGCACCTTTAGACCAAGAAAAAGTAAAAATAAAGGATATATCCGAAGGTGAAAACCTCTCTGAGGCGCCTAAGGATGGAGGGTTGGATAGTCTCCCCATTGACTAAGAGAGATCGCCATTGCTTGTCGAAGAATGAAAAGAGGTCGATTTTGGGACAAAGGACAATCCTAAAATCATTCAACTTGCAGCATCTTTGACCACTGAAGAAAAGTTGGAGTTCACTACATTCTTTTTAGAGAGACAAATTAATTTTACGTTGTCATATGCTAATATGCCTAGGTTGGACCCTGAACTTGTTCTACATCATTTACCACTGATCCCAAATGCTAAACCAATCAAGTAGAAATTGAGGAAAATGCACCCATAGATTGCACTCCTAGTGAAGTTTGAATTGAAAAAACCTTTGGATGTTGCTTTCATTCACCCCATAGACTATACAAAATGGATATTGAATCTTGTTCCTATCAACAAACTAATTGGTGGAATCAGAGTATGCATGGATTTTAGAGATCTAAATAAAGCTTTTCCTAAAGATGATTTCTTGTTACCTAATATTGACATTTGGGGAAGGAAGTGTGCCAATTGCTGAGGGATGCAGCAGGTAAGAGAAAGAAAGAGTTTAGATTTGTTGTCTCTGCATGATCTCAATGCTTCTTTCACATTTTGAAGCAACCCATTCTTGGTGGGATGGTCCATTTCCTTGTCAAACACAATGAAATCCTTGCTAATCAACACCACCTATCATGCCTTGATATTCTCCATGGCAAACAAACCCCTGCTGCAACCATTGTTTGTCATTCTGATCTCCAATAGCCCAAAGAAATCTCCATGTGGTTTAAAAGTATTGGGTGTAGCAGGCCTTGCTTCTCCTGTAATGGCTTTTCCCATGTCAAAATAGAATGTGCCCCATTTGTAATAGGTGGAAGCGAAATCTTGGCCATCCTTATCTTGAAGATTTTTGAGTAATCGATAAGCATCTTTGTATCTATCGAAAGCCAACAATGCTTGAATTTTATTCTTGAATCCATAGTTGTTGGAAGGGTCCAACTTACAATATTTATCCACATCTTGTAGCACTTGGGCATATCGCCCACGTTGTATTTCGTTGTGATATTTGTTATAGTACAAGTAAAGGAGTGAGAGGCCATCCACACACAGTCCCTTCAAATAGCTTATCTCACATTTAGTACAATTTTGAATACATTTCTCCCATTCTTTTGCATCATAAGTGTCATTTGCACAATCCATCTAGCCCTTAAATTTTTCTTTACCAACTATATTGTTTGCATCCGTAGAAGTTGGAACTTTCCTTTCCCTTACCTATTCAATAGAATTCAGACTGTCGACCCCAATGAATACAATACCGCTTTCAGCTTGGACAAGAATGGGCTCCTTGACAACAACTTTACTAAGGGAGAGAGGCCTATAGTGGGCCACCCTAACTTTGAGCTACTCAAAGTCTTATGTGAAAATTTCAAATCACTCCCAAATTTGTACAACTTATTTGGCAACTTCCCTACTTATAAAAATTGGTTTCAAGGCCACATCATCAATTATGATGCCACATCAGCATGCTTTTTGTCAAGGTATCCAAAAAGGCCCAAAAAAAAGGTGAGACTGATAGTGGGTCACTAAGTCATGCATTATTGGTGCGCTGATGTAGCATCACATGATTTGTCAATTTGTGTACTTTATGGATAAAAGTGTTTTGCAATTGGATATTAAGTGTAAGTTTTTTGGATATTAAGCCTACCTATTATGGGGCCCACTCAGGGCTACTTCTATACCTACCAAATTGGACCCCTACCCACTATGGGCCCCTTCCCCTTATTTCATGGATAAAAATTTGTTGCAAAATGCTAGGGAGAAGACGATTATCCGCACCCATTGAATAACCATACCTCCATGCTCACTCCACCCCCCCAAAAAAAAATTAACTTTGATCCATTAAATTTTTTTTTATGAACAAATAAAAAATTACAACAACACCAATGGCTGCTCATAACACAATGAGTAACTCACCAATCATAATAGACAGCTAAACATGCTTTTGCATTTATAAAAAAAGTCAACTTGCACATAAAAAGGCTCATTTACAATTTAATTTAAAACATTTACTGTTACAAATACCCCCACTTGCAAATGTTTATCCCTCATTACATTTTATATTTACAACTACACATGCACAGTTAATGGTGCTTTACATGACATAATCACAATCTCCTATTAACTCTATGGGATTTGAAATGCACAGTCTTCCACACACTCCCTGGCAGCTATATGTATTTATTTCATTTCCTGTAGGTACCTGCACAATTAAATATAGGTGTAAGGCTCCCCAAATAAACATCAAATCCAAATATAATGCAGAATTCAGTCATATCATCTTTAAAAACCTACGTAACTTGCAGCTTCAAATTCAAATGCTCAAACAAATTCAAATTTGAAACACAACAACCAAATTGAATGCATTCAATTGTCAGATTTGAATTCCTAAATAAGAGGGGGAAAGTAGCCAGCGACATTCACAATTGCATGTTATTCTCTGCAAAATTGAAAGCAACACAAGCATCCTGCATTCCTCTGCACATTCCTCTAATATCCCAAGTCTCAGGTAGGTACTTATAGTTATTTTCATTTATGCAGTGTCTTCTTACTTTATACATTCTAGCATTTGTTTATATTTTTCTACTTTCCATTGCACATACAGTAGGCTAGCATACATATATTTGTCATTTTACATTACGTGTCTCTTGTTCATTCAGCAAATCGATGTATATGTGTGTATCCTTTGCCTATCCATTGAAAATGCAAACAATGGTACTAGTTGATCATTTACTTTTGCATCTTATTGAATTTGCAAATAGGTACCTGTATTTATATTTGTATGTTTTTGGTCATTTGTCATTTATTTCAGTGTTTATATCAGGGTTTATATTTTTCATTTATTTTTGCTTATATGTGTACCTATTTATATTTGTTTATTTTTGGTCATTTGTCAAGGTTGGT
>VDFB02111619.1:0-39471 GCA_007258455.2 Sequoia sempervirens
CCATCTTGGGAAAAAAGTGAAACACAATATTGTGATTTCACCCTACAACCCCAAAAAAGGATCCCCCTGAATTACAACCATTACATATTTAAAGATTCACAAAATAAGTCTTTGTTGATGAGAAGATGAATGTTTTGCATTGCATAACCGTTTCAGTTTCACAACTATTTTCTTGATAATTAAATTATCTTTTCTTATGAATATTTTTCAACCCCTTCGTATATTTTGGTGCCTTTTTGTATTTGAGAGTTTGATAAATTCTCCCAAAGGTCATTTACTATGATGGACCTTTGATATTCTTTTCAACCATTATTTTACTCAAATTGCTTATCCATAAGATTGATTACTTGAATCTTGTTATAGAATGATTCTTGCCAATAGAAAAATGATCACCAAGATCTTCATTGATTGTAATTGCTTGTTGGAAATCCCTTTCTTTTCGACTTGAAATCACTCAACATTCTTTGGTTTTCGGTATGCTTTATTTGTAACTATTTCTTAACTTACCATTACAAAGGAAATTCTTCCCTTCTTTTCTAAATTTAGAAAAGACATTATGTATCTGGGTATGTATAGGATCATCATGGAAAAAATAGGCCCTTAAGTGGAAAAAAATTCAAAAAAAATAGAGTTAGGAAACTTGACATAAAAATTTGAATAAGTTATTTGTATTATTTCAAAAATATGTAGGAATAGAATTTGTAGCAAATTGAATGTAGTTTCTAAACTACTAGGTTTATTTAAAAAGATAAAGAAATTCTATTTGGTAAAAATTTGAAATTTCAATGCAGTAGTACTTAAATTTCAAGGAAAAAAATAAGAAGTAGGTGTCTGTCTGACCACCCTAACTGCAATAAAATTATAATATTTTCTTATAAGATTTTATATGTAAGTAGAGGACTCACGTCCGGATGTGATGCATATTTTTTTGTAATTTTTTTCCAAGTAAATAATTAATTATGAATTTTTTATTACAACTTTTCAAAAATATAAAAACTTGTATGACTAACCACCTTAACTTGGTCAAAACTTCATGAATTTTTTTTGTCCTATAGTATGTGAAGCATAGAATGTAGCATGTTTGTTAAATGTGAGTACTGTTTAGAAAGTTATAGATGTTTTCAATGCGACTTATCAATTAGGACTTTTGATCATAATTCAAATAGAAAATGAATAATTATTTATTCAAATTGAGAGAATAAAACTTTATAATTTATATTGGTGAAAATTCCAGGAGTCTCCTCCTTTAAAACCCTTTTTTGTTGTTTCATTAATTTTGGGTATAAAAAAAGTTTTCAGCCACTTACCCTACACATACCCATCATATTGCCACTTTTTTGCCCATCATGATCCTGCACATACCCATCTCCTTCAGTACACATGACACCTTCAATTTATTTTGGGAATAGGAAGGTAAATTGACTGTCATTCCTAGATGACTTGCAAAAGAAGACTATTAATATAATATGGTTTCTTCAAGAAACATCTCTCCATCATCATGGTAGGCATTTTCTGCCATCTTTCATATTAGAGGAATGCCATTTCCTACCACGTGACTATGACTTATCAGTGTACAAGCCAAATTTTAGTAGAGTGTTCACATATTGAGTAGCTTAGTTGATTCTCTTCAAACATTAACAGTGAGGTTTTCTTGGAACATATATGTACAATCTTCAATAAACTCACAAGGATAAGATAAACCACTATGTGGTATTGCATTCACCTATTTTATTGGTTGTGCCCCATATCATCCCTCGTTAAAAGAAAACATCAAAAGTAGATTCCTTTTCCATTGTAATGAAATTCTCCATTTATGCTTTGGCAGCATTACATCATCTCCACAAGTTGTACGACCATTGAATAAATTCATAGATGTGTATTTCCATATTCTTGATTTGTTTCACCTCATGACAACAATGTGTACAATCCAAAGCATCAAAATCCCATGGTTTTGATTCCATTAGGAGACCTGAGATATGTGATATGCAATGACATCTCTACGCTTTTAAAGTTCCCTTTGTATTATAGACTTTGTATTGCACTATCAACATAATAGTACTTTGATTAATATAAGCCTAGAACAATGACATATGCAGCCTTGAGGTGTTTTGTAGAATATTTCTAAGTAATTTGAAGTTCTATAACATTTCGACCCTCAATTTTGTGAAAGACTTTATGATATCGATGCCACATCACAAGTCTTTATATTATCCCCTTTTTTTTTCCACCTATCTATTAGGTCACATATGTTCAAAGGCTCTTGAAATGATGCGCAAACATAGCAACCTCTTCCAAGATCAACATTGTCAGCTTTATTTTCCATTCTCAAGGAATCGATTATATTTTAAATACTTTCACCTCCTCTGGTGTTGCTTACATAGAGATAATTCCCTTCTACATTCATCTAAAAACCACTAACTGCACATTGAAAAGGTACTTACATTGACATCTATTTGCAAATAGAATGGGCTATTGTTGGTTATCAGGAAATGAAGAGGATCCAAAACCTTTGGCAACAAGTTTTATAAATTTAAAAAATCATCACTTCCTATTAGCTTCAACTTTCAATCATTTCCTTTTACTTTGTGATGAGGTGAGCTTTGGGCAGGTTTCACTAACCTCCAAAACCTCTGCTTGAGTTCACAAAACATATGCCAATTTGTTGCCGGTCAATGAAATGCCTACCTCATGCCTTGGAAAATTGATTGCAAGCATTTCTTGTAGTTTTTAACATGTCAATAGCTTCCTCCTTTGCTACATCATATTTATAGACCCTTTCAAACTAAAAGTGGCAATGGAAATGAGGCTATAGATATTATTTACAAATCTCGAGGGGGGTGGGAGGTCTGAAATTTTATATTAACTTATAATTTAAATCAATAGATTTTTCCATCAAACACTCAAATTTCAATGATGACTATTCCTGGTTTACCCTCTAAAATATTTTGACTAATTTCTCTTTAGCAAATCGTGTATGCTTGAGGTAACTAACTAGTTGAGTTTGTCATCTTTGAATCCACTATTATTGTCATGGTGTTGAACGAAGTGTAAGATTTGTGCATTTTCCTTTAACTCTTTTCATCCACATGAAGAGCCTCTTTAAATATATTCAGTTGATCTCACCAATAAGAGTCTTAGATTTAGCATTAGTGATGCAGGGGATGTTATTGTGGATATTGTGTGATGTGTTAGGGTTAGAGATGGCAGATATCTAACAATTAAATGTAGCTTTAAATAATAAACAGAGAAACTAAAACATACACAGAATAAATCATAACACAGAGAATTTAGCGTGGTTCACCCAATCTGGGCTACATCCACCAAACCGCAGCCATCCAATACTTTTATTATCCAGTGCAAAACCTATTACAATCTTGCGAATAATCGCGTTTTTCATCATACTATAACCCCCATCCCAACCCCTTTTAACAAGCTTTTAGAAGCTTCCAGAATTAGGGTTTTACAAAGTCGGTTTTTTTCTTTTTCGGAGATTTTTCCTTTTTCGCTGACGACGCGAAAAAAATGGCAAAACAAATTTTCTCGGGGGCTGCGCCCCTAAACCCCGGCGAGTACAGGGGGCCGGGGTGTACAGTATACCATGGGTTATACAGTATAGCATGATCAATCGCCACATACCAACATGATGCCAAGTACTTATGCATGAATTATGATGATGCCTTGCATATATCAATGATTCAGTTACTAATATTCTTCATGTATTGAAATTAGTTCATCACATGAAGCAAATGTCTTAAATCAAGGAATACCTTTCCATCTTCATCATTACCATATATGGTTTCCTTCAAATGCAAAATTGATTAGAAACATTTGCACATACTCATCTTTGATCAGAACTATTGAGAAAACAACTTTGCATAACCAACACAAGTATATAGGGGAAAATAAAAATTTTCCAATGGCCAAAAATGGCAGTAATAGATATGTAGTCTTCCATGTGGTAAAAAATTTATGATCAAGATTTATCAAATCATTATTAATCTAATATCCACTAATATTATTATTAGTTTTACCATACGATTTGTCAAAATTCTCCCAAGCCTCTTTAGGTGTTTTGCATGATTCAACATGAAATTGTAAATAAAATGGGACTAATGAACATATGCATCCAACTGTTTTCTCATGATCAATCTTCCATTTTTCCAAGTCTTTAGCATTAGTAGATTGAGGAATAGTTTTTTTTAGATAGCCTAGAAAACCCTTTCCCATGAGATAATTTCATATTGATTTTCTCCATGAAGCATAATTATATGGAGTTAGAAGTTCAATTTTAGATTTCCCCATTGCAAGAAAACACACCAAGAAAAGAAATAACTCAACCACCACAAGATTTCCCCCAAAAGTACTCAATCAATAAAACCCCCAAGTAATATATAATTTGGCACTTCATTTTAGTTTGATTAAAAATTCCACTTGCCAAAAAAAGTGAAGTCGACTTGATCTTAGTGCTTATAGATGCTAAAGCTTGTAACAAGCTCAAAATATTTTTTTTTACATAGAATGAGATCAATCTAATCACATCACTGCAAAGTACATGAAAACTTATGCACTTTCAAACAAATGCCTCAAAATGTTATCGTAGGAGCAAGAAAAGAGCCCTGAAAGTTTCCAAAATGAGAATGGCTCAATAACACCTCTAAGAATCTATAAATTATATATAAAAAAAATATCTACCAAAATTAAAAAAATTGCACCACTGCAAAAAGTGCATAATTCTACCCCAAATAAAAAACAATTTCTTGTAAAAATGAGGTTGGAGGGTTAGTGAAAGATCATGGGGGTCCAAACTAGGCCCCTAAGTGGCAATAAAAATTCAGAAAAATAGAGTTAGATAACTTGACATAAAAATTTAAATAAGTTATTAACATAATTTGAAAAATATATAGGAACAAGCTATGTAGCTAATTGAATTTAATTTCTAAGATAGTATTCTTTTTTTGGAAACAGGTAAATCTCTTTGGTAAAAATTTGAAATATCCATGCAATAGTACTAAATTTTTTAGGAAAAAATAAAAAGAAGGTGTATGTCTAACCAACCTCAGTACAAGAAAAAAATAATATTTTTATTTGAAACATTCAATATAAGTAGGACACATTCCCAAATGCGCCACATATTTTTCATAATTTTTTTGCAAGTAAATAATTAGTTATGATTTTTTTATTAAACGTTTTAAAAATATTAAAACTTGTTTGTCTAACCACCATAACTTGGTCAAAAATTTATGAAATTCATTTTTTCTTTTTTGTTTATCCTATAGTATGGGGAGCATAGAATGTGTTGCAACTTTTATATTCAAAAGATGTGAAATCGTTTAATAATTATAGATGTTTTTTTAATCAGCCTATCAATTAGGATTTTAGTCAGAATGTATTTATAAAATCAATAATAATTATCTATTTAATTCATAATAACACATCTTATATTTTTAAAAAGTTGATAATTTTCTAAATAAACCCTTTTCATTTCATGAAATTTGGATTAAAAATAATAATTTTTCAGCCACTTTTTTGTGATATCTTCAGTTTTTGGACCCCCATGATCTTGCACTCACCCTACATAACTAAGATATGGTTGTCATAAGTTCACAAAAATAAAATTGTTGATGGAGAAGGGGGAATTTTTTTAAAGGGTTGTGGATGTTAGCAGTCACTAGGATAAAATGTGATGGCTAAACATCTGCATATAAAGAATATACCCTCTCCCTATTGAAATATTCTCTTGTTGAAATGTTCCTAGATGTTGGAAATAAGCAAAACTGAGAGGGGGTGAATAATTGTTCTCCAAAAATTAAATTCATTATTTTGATCTTTAACCCACTTAAAACATTCAATCAAGAAAAGTATGCAAGAACAGAAAGCTAACAAGTTCCACAACACCATAACACATGGATTTTTACATGGAAACCCTATTAAGGGAAAAACCACGGTGGATGGCCAATCCACAATATGATCTAAGTATACTCAAAAAGAAGTTTACAATATGGGAATGCACTTGCATTCAAGCTCACTTCCTAGAGCTCACTACTCAAAATAGAAAGGCACACTTCCTTACAAAGATTTGGATTAGATCCAAGAGAATGAACTGAAATAATAATATCTACGAATGCTTGATTACAGTTCTGGTTAGGCTCAGTAGTCAATATTCTATCCTTCTGACTAATTTTGCACTTCTGCTCTGCTCTACTCTAACTTGCACCACAAAATATTTAATGCACAAGTGAAACTATGCATAAATCACTCAATCACCCTTTTGATATTTCCAACACACATCAACACACCTACTACTTACATAAAATGATATAATTAATCATCTATATATATCTACGACTAAGAATTTAATCGCAACCTATCAGCTTCAATGAAACTTAAGAGTATTTACAATAGTCGGCTCAAATCATGAACAATAGTCAATGCACATCCACAATGGTTGATGACAACTTAGCTCAGAACAAAACAAAATTCTCAAACACAAAAACATTTGAATAAACACTCCTTGAATATCCGCAACATGATATATCATCTTGGTAGGCAACAAAACACTGATGAATAGAAAGATATCCAATAGGATCTCCAAACTTGCATACAACTTGATACAAGGCACTGAGAATTTTGGAAATCACAAGAAATACATTGATTAACCTCCCATAAGATCCACAACTCAAATGACAATAGAAAAATTGTATGAGAATTGAAGAACATAAAATTGTCAGATGCTTTGTTCTTCTTGATTGTCCTCAATCTATCTGTCAGTAGAAGTAAATGATTATGTGTAGATCCAATCATTGACTAGGGTTACCATCAATGACAACACCAAAGTATATTTGTAGTGTCTCTTGCAAACAATCTCCCCCTTTGGGATTGATGGTAACACTTAGTGAAAAATGACTAAGTGTCGGATCAATACCAACATGAATTACACTACCACTACAAAACCTCAAAAAGAATATTCAATCTTAGCTTAGAAATGAAAATCCCCCTAAGATGAATATACATTTTTCATTGTACAACTCTCCTCCTTTTACATCAATGGAAAAATTAGGGAAAGAAATTTTTAAAACTGTACAGGAATGAGCTAGTAACTTACACAAATTTGAAAATATCTGCAAAGTCTCTCTTCAACACACTCAAATTTGTGTCCCAAACCCTTTTGAAACTCTCCAGAATTGTTATGTGACCACAAACCAAATAAGATTGAGTTTCTATAGTCTCAAGATTCATTGGGTCACTAACTATCATAGCATCTTTGGCTTCCTTTAATGCATTCATCATTATTTAAATCTTTGGACCAATTAGTCCTCTAAGCTCACATGCTCTTCCTACAATCCTGTCATTTCCATGTTTCAAACTCCTTATTTTGTCAAGTAGAGATATTACTTGACCTTCTTGCTCACCAACATTTCTAGCTAACAGATCAAAAGCATCAAAAATCGTAGCCAATTGTTTTTCAAGATCCTTCACCTTCTTCTCATTGTCTTTAATGAATTTGGACAAAATAAAACATGAATTATAGGCATTTCCACCTTGAGATATAGAATCTTGAATATTCTTCATACAGGTGGCTAACAGAGTTTTATCCTTAGCAATCACTTCTTTCAACCAACTAAATCTTTTTCCATCAAACTCCTTCTGCACTTTAACAATGGCTGATTTTTCAAGAAAATAAAAATGAGTACTCACAAAATTTATGAGCTTCTTCAATTCATTGGAAGATGAACCGGATGGATCCTTAACATGAGTTGGCATAATTTTCTCCAGGACTATAGATGCAAGATTTAATTATTCACTGTCCTCAATGTGAGACATCAGAATCTTCTCACTAACCTTTGATTGTACAATTGATGCAACCTTCATTATCTGAATTGGGGACAAGGTGGATAGATTGATCAGGCCTTCAAGCAATTCAGGATCAAATTCTTCTGATTGATCCACCAAAGATTCATTTACTTCCTTGGCAATGTCTCTTGCTTTCACTAGGATTTCCTTAACTTGAACCTTCTCTTCTTTTTAAAATTTTGGTTCTACAATTTTTTTTTCTTGATTGTCTTTAGGAGCTTCAACGTCTTCATTTGGTATCTCCTTTCCTTCAGCTAATACAACCTTAGGAACTTCAGTTTCCATAGTTGCTTCATTTTTATCCTTGTCAGGAGGAATCTGATTGTCCTTGGTATCTTCATTCACCTCCTCATTTACCAAATCAGATACAACATCTTTAGCATTCACTTCTTCAGCATTGATCTTGTTTCTTGACATAAATGCCTCCAATATTTTCTTAGTTTCATTAGCAACAACACCAGTTTCACCGATCATAAGTTTGTTCACCCTTATTTTTCTTTTGAATTCCCTCTTGGCTTTGTCCAGGAGTGAATTCATCTCCTCAATAGACATTTTTGGACACAAGTCTACAAGAATTTTATTTCTCATATGCTCTTCTTTTGTCCTGGCATTTACTCTTCTTGCCTCTAAAACATCATACAGACTCTTAGGTAAACTAGACATAATTTCAACAAGAAATTTATTGAAAATATTCAAATGTTTTATTATTGCCTCTTCAAGAGTTATTGAACCTGATTTGTCAAAAATTTCATACCATTCGTAGAGGGGCTTTAGGTTTCCATCCTTGACAACAACATTCTCAACTTCTTCAACTGTAATAGTTGGTATGTTAGTTTTTTCCTTCTTCTTTTCCTTTTCTTCCTCACTAGAATATTTTCTCTTCATTTCTTTCACAACTTCACCTGACTCAGTTTCCTCACTTTTTGAGACAACTTCATAGGTTCTTGATCTCTTGTTCTTCTTCCTCTTACCAGAACCCTTGTCTTGGGTTTGCACAAGAACTAGATTGGTTGCAGGAGTGGATGGGGAACTCCTTATTGATCTAGTACGGGTAGAGGATCCTACAAGACTAGCAGATTCAGTTCTTGCTAACTCTTTTCCTTCTTCAGCTTCATTTGTCTTTCTTTTGGCTTCTTTCAATTTTTCTATAGGTATGCCCATGTTTTCTGCAAACACTTCCACTTCTTTCCTTACTCTTCTAACTATCTTTAGCTTTTGTAGTTGATCATGGACTTCCATGCTCTTTTATGCATAAGACCCAAACCTTTCTCTTGTCGGATCCAAAGGAATGCTCAACAAATTTTCTGCATACACCTTCAAGATGTTCTCCTCTACTTCATATCCCATAGGCATAATCCATATCATTCTGGGATCAACAACTTCCATATGGCATTGATCAATATCTACCATGAAACAGATTATATCTTTGTACTTCTCTACAATTGAGGTAGGAATTCTTTCTCTAGCATGCATCATATTCTAAATTTTTTTGAAGTACCCCCAGAGGGCAGTATTTTTTGTCTAATGATCACCGCTTCAAAAAAATATATCTCTTATTTGCACAGCTACAGGCTGATTACTTTTCCAATGAACTTTCCCAACACCCGAAACCTCACTCATGAAATAAAGAACAAACATAGTAGTAAATTACCATACTTAAAAGAGTTATTTTTGTCTTTCTTAATCTTACCCAGATTCTCCATCAGCTGACTTCTAAGCAACTCACACAAGTCATAATCTGCATTTTATTTTAGCATCTGATGGGATGCATAAATGGCCATACCAGATACTAAATTATCCCGGTTGGAGTGGAAGAATTTGTAGCCAATGACCATTGATGCAAATTTCACATCCACTTCGGCAATGTCTTTGATTGTCATTGCGCTTCTATCAAATTGTGCACATGTTGCATCAGTAACCTTCTAATTCTTTACAGATTTCAAAACTGGCAATCCACTGGAGGAATTTAGACTTGTGACCATGCATATAGCCTCTTTCATAATCTTGAAAGGTATATTCAACCACATGAACTCTACTCAAAATATATCGCACCCATTCGCTTTCCTCAAATATGGGAAATTTCACAAACATTGTAAACTTCTTCACTTCTAGGGTTTTATATTTTGGCTTAACATTGAAGTCTTGTCCAATTATATGGTTGGAATACAAATTCATCATTTGTGAGCTTCCTAACTCTTCAATATTGGCATGTATGTAAGCCCTAATGTCTTCAGTTTGAAAGACTCCGTATGGTACAAATGAAAATGCACCTAGGGGCTTCGTCTCAGCAGACTTATAAGGATGCCACTTGAACTTTGGATGAAGTCTATCCTTAACTTCAACTACCAATGGAGGGGCCATTTTTACAAATTCACTGGTTTTTCTGATAAATACCTTTTTGTTCGATCAAATTTTTGATCGCTGAATCTTCTTCACAATTGAATCTCCCCACAACTCAGTAAAGTTTCCTCAAGGGCTCTCCAGACTTCTTTCCTCCAAAATGCAAAGTGACAAATGAAGGATAAAAATGACTTTTTATCATTTATGCAAGTAACCCTTTTTGTCGCAATAAATAATTTTACCCTAATTCATCTGGTTACCCTATTTCCATCCACTGAGATAGATAATTCTTCTACAGATCTCCAATACTATATGATACTATCTCCAATTGGTTGAGAAACATCTGAAAGGCATCTATGCACTTACTAGACTTATCCACATTCCGGTGTCAGTTACCGGTAGGGGGTTAAGATATTTTCTTGACAGCTCCCCCTAGGCCAAAGGCCTAAAACTAATTCTTGAAGGAATTACTAGAAGTAGATTATGGTGTTGGTGTGCATTTCCTTCAACAGAGGGATCCTTCTTTACCCATTTCTTCTGCATTTTCCTCCAAATTACATCTATAGTGACTTTTCCTTTTCCCTTAACATCCTGTTGTATGTTTTTTTTTCTAGACCTCTTATGTTCCAATAGAATCTAGTAGTGTGGCCAAGTTTGTTGTAGTGGTAACACACAACATTTCTCTATTTGAACCTACTATTCCACTGAGTTTTTCTTGATCTACATTGGTTAGAAATATGCCCAAGTCTATTGCATGCAGCATCTGACATCTCTATGAAAGTTGTTCATCACAATTCTCCATTCACTTAACTTATTACCATTAAAGCACTAACTTGACAATGGTGGTCCACTTGGATTTATCCTACTTCTACACTGAGAATCCATATGACCAAATTTATTGCAAGTAAAATAGTAACTATTGAATCTTTGAGAATTTGGTTGCCTTACTGTATTCCTTCTAGCTCCATTCATCTGATTTCCTTGCCTGAATCTCCCTTGTCTGGAATTCCTTTGTCCAGACCCAAAACTTTCTCCTTCTTCATAGCCAAGACCTCGCTTGTCACCATCAGTCCTCTGAACTTTAATCAATTCATCAAGCTTGGCTGAGCTTTCTTTGAATTTCTCCTTGTACTCATTTGCAGCAGTAAGTTCATTTATGAGATCATCAAGTTGTTTTTCAAGAACTTCCTCATTATTTTTAGATTTTTCCAATTCATTGTCTAGCCGGCTGCATTCTTCAGATTTTTCTTTCAAGGATTGGGAAAGCTTTTCTTCACTCTTCTTTCTATCTTCAATTTCCTTGGTCATTTTCATCATGAAAGATTCCATCTCATGCTTCAAGGTATCATTTTCTCTAGAAAAAATTTCACTTTCTTCTATTTTCTCCTTCAAGGCATGACTCAGTTGTTCATCTTCCATGCTTCTATTCTTCTACTTAAGTTGATCACACAATTTGTTTCTTTTCTCCCTTGATTCATTGATTTTGTCTTTCAATGACTGAATGAATTTCTCTGTGTTCTCAAGATTTTCCTATAGTTCTCGGTTCTCAAATTTTGATTGGTCAAGATCATCCAGGGCCACCAAAATTTGTTCTTAAATATTTCTTGTATCCATTGAAGAAACTTTCGAAGATCCCCCCACGAAGTTAGACTTCTTTCGAGGAACCAACTCTAATACCAGTTTTTGGAAATAGTCGACACTGAGAGGGGGGAGTGAATCAATGTTCCCTAAAAATTAAATTTATTATCCTGATCTTTAACCCACTTAAAACATTCAATCAAGAAAAGTATGCAAGAACAGAAAGCTAACAACCACAACACCATAACACAAGGATTTTTACATGGAAACCCTGTTAAGGGAAAAATTATGATGGATGGCCAATCCACAATATGATCAGAGTATACTAAAAAAAAATTTACAATATGGTAATGCACTTGCATTCAGGCTCACTAATAAAAATAGAAAGGCACACTACCTTACAAAGATTTGGATTAGATCCAAGAGAATGAACTAAGAGAATAACATCTATGAATGCTTGATTATAGTTTTGATTAGGCTCAGTAGTCGATCTTCTATCCTTCTAACTGATTCTGCACTTCTACTCTGCTCCGCTTTAACTCGCACAACAAAATATTTAATGCAAAAGTATATTTGTAGTGTCTCTTTCTAACACTAGGAATCTTGGAAAAAAATTATGCAACGAAATATTTTTTTGGTGTGTGAATAGAATATTCCAAGAATCGATCAGAATATTCTATACTGGTATGATGGGTAAGCATAATGGGGGCCTGAGACTATGTGGCTAGCTACTACCCTGCCTCATGCCTCTATTGAAATGCCTATGCAGGTACTTGTGAAACACAAGTACTCTGTAGCAAGTAAAACTATAAAGGTTTTAATTTTTCTTATATTTGAAAATTTTCTATATATATATATATTTTTTTTTTAATTCCAAACTTGCGACCAAATTTTTACTGACTGTTGATGATTTTTTTTGTGACTAAGTCGTATGACTATACAATTGTACGGTCAGTCATATGATGTTGAGCGGAATTTTTTTGAGGGTCCAAGGTAAGTGCTTAGATTTTGATGATTGGATAATAAATTTTTGGGGTTTTTGGGCCTCCTGGACATGATGTTAGGGTCTTTTTTGACCCAAAGTGCTCCAAAGTTATAGCTATCTCCTAGATCTAGCTACCACCTTTTAGCTTCAAACCCTCATATATCTAGCCTCATATGTATGATTTGGATGAAACAAAAGGAAAAAATGATTTTCTTAAATCTTCTAAACTCAATGGTCAACTCATATTTGTACCAAAAAGCTTCACTTTGAACCTACAATCCAAACCCACAAAGAAGAAACTATCAAATCTAGTATTTATTACAAGCTTTTCTAATTCTCAAGGTCATCATTTGATGCAAGAGAATAACATACTCAGATTTTCAAGATTCACAAAGATTTGCAACCTAGATCTCTCAATTAAGACTAACAAGAAGCAATCCCACAAGCTTTGATACCATGTATGAAATTTAATGGTGAACTCCCAACAACCTGAGATCACCTACAAAACAAAAATAAATTCTACAAGAGATAAATGGAAAGAACATAATTCTAAGATTCTGGATGCAAGATTTCTAGATTGAGTATGTAATGTACATATGATCTGCCTTTCTTATAAAGGAAAGTTGTGAGATATGATTAGAGAATATCTCGAAATGTGTCCTAATCCTTTAAAATGAGACAAATACCTCAATAATATTAACTGACTTAGGACACAAGCATTAAATGTGAAAATATAAGATAAGATCTAATGACTACTAATACAATCTAGAAAGATTCCCTCCTAGGACCTAAGTAAACTTAACATGTAAATAGGAGCCCACTAATAACTAGATAGGAAAAGTACCTATTTACACAAACATAAACCTCCATGTATAACCAAACCACCCTATAACACTACTAAAAAATTCCATATTCCTAGCTCTCCCTATTTCCCAATACACCCAAATAGATGCTCTACAAAAAATATACATATTTTAATAGCCTCCCATAGGGGGTAACATTTCTATTAGGGCCTACACGAGCTCAGAGAATCATTAGTTTTTTGTAATAATTGAGATAGAATCATTAATTTCCACATCTTCACCTTCAAAAATTCATACCTAGAGAAGGTAAGAAACTTAAATAAATAAATATCATCATCAAATTATCTATACTAAATATATCCTTTTATTGGTATGTGCTTCAACACTTAGAAGCGCAAAATAATCCTACCAATGCAAATATACTAATATGGTTTAAAAATTAAATGTGTCATGAGATCCCTCTAGGAGTCAGGATTGTGATTGTACATAGTGATATGGAGAAAAATAGGATCTATCCCAAATGTGAGATAGATCACTTGTTTTTCCAAGCCAATATCACTTCAAATATGCAAAATAAGATGCAAATAACAATCAGAAAATGACCCTAACTATTATAGAAACTACGAGGAATGAATTTAGACCATCAAAAGCTATGTACCTGTCCAGAAAGTTGTTTTTGAGCTATGGACTCATTCACCTTTAGGGGCAAATGGGTCCTTTTAGGGTTTTGAAAAACTAATTTCATGATCTTCTACTTTGATTTATACACTCTTGAAATCCCTATTATCAAGTTCTAGAAGGAAATATTCAGTGTTATAAAGCTCTTTTTGTGATCTTGAACCTTGAATGACAACTTTGTAACTTTGACAATTTTACAACTTTGCTCCAAATCTTGCTCCAGCTTGTAAATCTGTAATCACACACTAAAGGACAAAAAAAATTGTTGATATGTTAGTGAATGGGGGTTTTCCTCAGTCAATCCCCTTGTAGGAAATTAAACCAAATGAAGAAATAAGGTAATGAAGCATGAATACAAGATAATGCAATTAGAACCTTGCCATGATGATATGATCTTTGAATTGCTACAATAATGACTTAAAATCTTCCTTGAAATTCCTTATGAATGCTCTTTAAATGCTCTATAATTCTCTTGAGAAGTATTAGGATGCTCTCTTGAAAATCTTAGGTGATTCAACAATGTGAATTAACTCCTTATTTATACTAAATTAGGAGATTAACCTCAAAATTCAAAGAACTAAGGCCAACACAAAATCTGGAAAGAAAGGCAATTAAATTCCCACCAGAATGAAATTCAAAAATTAGGGTCTCATTAAGGGAGGACCCATTTTCCACCAAAGGCGAATGGGTCCTGGATACTTGTTTCTAGGACCAAGCTTTGAGGAGTTGAAAGAAGGCCAAAAACCCATTCCATATTAACTCAAAAAGGGGATCCTATTAAGAGAGGACACATT
The DNA here is from genome assembly GCA_007258455.2 of Sequoia sempervirens. NCBI lineage: Eukaryota > Viridiplantae > Streptophyta > Pinopsida > Cupressales > Cupressaceae > Sequoia > Sequoia sempervirens. Next base: position 15,030 of record VDFB02111619.1, read on the forward strand.
TTCCATTAAGGGAAAGTGGGTCCTGGCTTAGCTTACCAAGAAAACAAATTTCCCAATGAAATAATTTGATATTTAAGTTATGTTTGTCGGGAAAGATCCTCAGGAGGTGTCAAAATGAAGGCCTAAAAGGGGGTTAATAACTCCACTTAACCTTAATGAATTAAGACCACCTAGATAAATGTGAAATTTATTTTAAAAACTTTACAACACTTAAACAAGGTACAAATTATGCATATTTTATTTAGAAAGGTGCCATTAGGCTTAATTAAGAAAATAAGTCCTAGAAAAGTGTGAAAGTGTGCTACAACAATTCACAACAATCTTGAAAAGGAAAAATTAAAGCATGATTTAACTAAATAAAAGTCTTAAAATAGTGTGAATGTTTACAAGACATTACAGGACTATTCCAAGACACCATTTGTTCAATTTTAATGTCACTTATCCAAGCAAGCAAGGAAAAAGGCTATTTTTTCCATCACTACATTTTTACACCACTTTAGGGAGAGGATGACCCCATGTCAAAATCACACTAAATTAGACATCCAAGACACATAAGTATGCAGCAATAACAAAGATACATGATCACACCCTGTCAAAGGCCAAGAATTATAAACAAAAAAAAAGGATCAAGCACAGCTAATTCAACACAATGTGAGGTCGTGGTTGTTTGTCCATAACAAACACTGATCACTCTAGGGACATGAAACCTTAGGTCATCTATGGGGTGATTTTTATCCAAGATATGTATGCTCACTCTAGGGTAGTGGAACCTTAGTCTATCCACTAGGCAAGTTATCCCAATGAGGTAGAAAATGAGAGAATCGAAATAGACTCTCATACCATGCTGAAGTCATCCTCTTGTCAACTTCGATAAGGCATCACAATGAAAATGTTTCCTGTAAAAAAATAATTGAATGTCATGTAAAAAATTTTCTAAAGGGGATTTTTCTTTGTTCGTGTAATGGTCTTCCTCTTAGGGAGAATTGTTCCTAATGTCACCAAGAGAGGAGAAATCAAGGTGTCATATCGCCCATGGGATTCCACATTTGCATCATGCCATGATAAATATCATACACTCTTGGATTGCATCAAACCCAATGACACAACCAAGAAGAGGACACATCACAAGAAGAAAAAAATCACGCCATTAAATTTTCTAAAAGATGTCATCATTGTATGCCCCCACTTTAAAGTGGTTGCTACACCATTACTATGATACATTGCTTTAAAGTAGCCAAAGATTTTGATTGTGATACATGAGAGCTTTCCTCAGAAAACTTTATGCCAAGTCATATGTTTATGAAGCAAGCTATATCATGAAATAGGAAGGAAGGGTTTCCCCCACAAATACATAAGGGATCTATGGATTTGGGATCAATATGTCTATGCTAAAATGTTATTATAGAGAATGTAATTGTCATCATTCCCCAAATACTCATAGAACTAGAAGAATGACACAAAGAGAGTGAAAAAAGAAAAAAAAACTTTTCAGGTCAACATGGAAGAAACATGAATATTTTGATTCCTTGTGTCATCCCAAAAGGAAAACACAAGACAAATGAAAAAGATAGAGAAAATATTTCAGGTCAACATGGAAGAAACATAAATGTCTTGATGCCATGTGTCATCCCCAAAAGGAAAACACAAGACAAAGAAAAAGAAAAAGGTTTTGGGTCAACATGGAAGAGACATAAATGTCTTGACGCCTTGAATTATCCCCAAAAGGAAAACACAAGATAAATGAAAAATGATTATGAAATAGAGAAGAATGAAGATACATATATAGAAGAATGCACAAAAAGAGAGAGGAACATAAAATGAAACATCATGAGGGATCACATTACGCACATGCAATCAAATAAAATGAAAAATGAAAAAGAAAAATACTATTAAGGCATAGGCAAGTCAACCTAAAGCAGGCCATCCACCTCCCAATATCATTCGGTATAAATGGAAGGTGAGAAACTAGCCAAAGGGACAAGAGCAAGTGTCGAACTAGGACACACACCAAGTTCAAAACTCTTATTAGGAAATTTGTCATTTAAGCTCATGGAAGAAGAAAATAATGTATTCAACTCTTCATGCACTTGTTCATCAATTTTTACAATGTCAATGTCATCATGTAAGTCAATCACAACATGAGGTCGAATAAAAATGTTCATACAATGTTCTTGTTTATGTTGTGGCAAGGGTTGAGAGTCATCATGCATTGCTTCAAGTAGGTTTGGATTTTGGTTTTCTATCTTATTATTATTTTCTTGATTTTTCAATCTATGAGAAATAGCATGATGTCTATGTCTACTCTCTCTAGCACTTCGATTTCTTTTCAGTTTATTGTCAATTTGTTTTTGCGTAAGAGTGGGTTTGTCAACCAAAGGTTCCTTCTCTTCCTTGGGAGGACTAGAGGGAACAACAATAGGTTGCTCAACCCGCTTTCTCTTTGACTTTGTAAACCTATTTGACTCTAATAGGGACAAGGGGATTGTTTGTACTATCTTGTGGCCTCTCGTAGGAAATTGTAGGAGGAGGTTTTTCTATAGGATCTTCTTGTATGTTTGAGATTGTTTTTGGTTCAATCATTTTCTTATCAAGGATGGTTGGTTCAGTTATAGGTTGAGGCATGTTTTGAAGGGATAGTTATTCTATTTTCTTTGCCTTGAATTTTTGATATGATTTGAAAAGGAAATCTTCACGAGGCTTGATAGGTTCCATAGGCTTAGGCCAAAAGTAATCTAGTGAAAAATTCGCTTTTGCTGAAGTAGGATGGAATCCGCTATGATGCATAGTGAAGATACATTGCCAAATGAAAACTTTAGACATTTATGCACAATCAAAGGGATGACACTCATGGAGAAAATCCATGGATAACCTAGCTTCACACGAATTGGTTTGATTATGGAATGATGGAGAATGAGACTATTAATTTTTTTGGTTCCACTTTTAAAGGGAGATCTATCGAGCCTATCACAGGGAAATCATATCAATTATGTGTCTTGATCCATTATTTTGTATTGTCATATGTATCTTGATATATCTCATGCACATATAAGAATTCTTCTATGATGACATTCTCTCCACATATGGAATCCATCAATATCCCATTAGTGGGCTTATTGTTCATTTGGCTAGCTATGTAAAGAGGACCATCAAGTGCACATTTAGGTATGTCACGTTGTGAGAAAGCAATGTCAAGAGATTGTTTATTCAATCCATCACGAGGTTTATCTTTGATAAATGTTATCACATTTTTTGTGGGATGTTCAATGTTTTTCGTATTGTCATCATTTGTGTCAACATTCATCACATCAGTCTTCATTTCACTAGCTTTGAAAAATGAAATATTGTGTTTAGGCATAGGATTTGTAAAGATTTGCAAATTTTGATTAGGATGAGCTATAGACTTATTTCCTTGATCATTCACACGTCTAATTAGTAAATGATTAGAATCAATAAGGTCTTGCATAATATGTTTAAGACACTTATAGTATTTTGTACTATGTCCATTTGTTTGATGGTAATGACAATAAGAATTTTTTCAAAAGCCTTTAGGCAATGGTATAGTAGGGTCACATTCTCTAACAAGAGGTAGCATAAGCATGTTCTTTTCAATGAGTGACAACATGACATTGTGAAGGGTATCGAGTAAAGGTGTAAAATCTCTCTCCCTATCCCCGAAAGGAGTTGTCATTTATATAATAGCTAATTGATTATTGTTTTGTTGAATTTTTTGAGGGGTATTTAATTGTAAAAGTCTGTTATTTTGTTTCTTGAATGATTGATAGTTGTTTTGAGTTGCAGATTCAATCCTTTCAAAATGACTAGGGGGATTTTTTACATCACGACCATTAATCGAGTTTTGATGGTCATGAAGGGTTGTACATAGTTGTGTGAATTATGGAAACCTTAACATTTCAAGTTTCTTTTGGAGTTTATCTTGTAAGTTTGCAATAAAAATTCTTTGAAGGTCGGCATTAGGAATCTCAATGTTTACATGTGAATAAAGTGTTTGATATCTTCCTATGAAATTAGTCACTTTTTCATCTTCCTTTTGCTTGCATTTCATTAGATCTGCAAGGATCATCTTGGGACCCACATGTATATGGAAGTGGTTGTAAAAGGAATCAATGAGTTCATTGAATGAACCAATTGAATTGTGCGATAAAGATGAAAACCATTCTAAAGTAGTTTCCTTCAAGGATCTAGGGAATAACTTAGCCAACAGTTTATCTTCAAAGATGAAATCACTACACAAGGCTATGAAGGCAGAAACATAGCTTGCAGGATCTCCTTTACCACCATATTTCTCAAAGTGAGGGACCTCTATACCTTGTGGCATTTGCACTCTTAATTTTTCAAGGGAAAACCGGGTGAACTTGATGTATTGCAAAGGTTGGTCATTATTTTTCTATTGTAATGTTTCCACTTGTTGTTGAAGGGGTGTCATGCTTTACAAAAGTGAATTAATGAGAGGTTCATTTTGGTTATAAGGTTGAGGGGAATAGGGTGGTGTAGTGTATGTATTTGGAGGGATAGTGAATTGTAGGTTATTGAAGGTGGATTGTTGTGGTATTATTGTGTTTGAAGCGTTTCCCAGGGGAATACCTATAGAAGTGTATATAGTGCTAGTAGGTATGACTATTATGGTTAGTTGAATGGTAGTTGTGGGTTGAAATGTTGTTATAGGTTGGAATGTTGTTGTAGTTTGGAATGTTGTTGTAGGTTGTGTACTAGTGTATGTAGGGATGGACATTGCTATTGTGGATGAGGGAATTGCAATTCCACCTTAACTTTGAGTAGAACCCAAAGCTTGAGTGCAAGTGGTAATGGTAGGGACAATGTTGGAAATGCTAAGGATATTCGTTGTGGGAAGTGAAGTCATGGGAAATGAAGTATGCAAACTATGAGCAATTCAGGGCTAATTCTCAACACTATTAGAAAGAGAGTTAGATTACCCAAGATCCATGAAAAGTGAGAGATCGTCGGATGGCATGAGCCTTGAAATACATCTTATAATGGTTTTTTGAATAGGACACCAAGTTGTAAAGCTCATCCAAGTTTTACAAACCTAGTGTGCAAACCCTAGAAAGGGAATGCAATATCCTAGAATGAAATGTAATTTTTAGATTCTAAGTAATTCAAATTATTGATTAAATGATGCAATAAGCTGAAAATGAAATGTTTTGATGTATTTTTGAATTTTTACAATGCACTAAAATGAAGCAATTTAAGCTAAATGCAATGAATTGATGAAACAACAAATCTAGAAATTGAAACAGCAAGATGAATGCACCAAATAGAAGCTAGAAACTGAGATTTTAATGTCCTCAAATTGCATATCTATAGCTAACAAGGACTCATTCACCAGTAAGGGTGAATGGGTCCTAGTTAGGTTTTCTGGGAGTTTTCTAAGGATTTCAAACTGAATTTTTATGTCATTTCAGAAACCAGAAGCTTCGGGTCCAACTTGATCAAGGACTTATTCACCAGTAAATATGAATGGGTCATTGTAAGGTTTTTTTAAATTTTTGCAACCTCTCAAATATATCTTCCAATTCCAGGTTGTGGGTATGTGCAGGATCATGATGGGCCAAAAAGTGGCAATATGATGGGTATTTGTAGGGTATGTGGTGATTTTTTTTTACCCAAAATTGATGAAATGAAAAGGGTTTTTAAAGGAGATTCTCAGCTTTCCACCAATATAAATTATGCTTTACTTTGAATTTAATAAATAATTATTATTTATTTTCTATTTGAATTATGACTAAAGTGTTGATTGATAGGCTGATTGAAAAACATCTATAGCTCTCAAACGGTATCACATTTTTTGAATCCAAAACATGCATCACATTCTATGGTTTGCATACTATAGGGTTACAAATAGAAAAAATTAATTTCATGAAGTTTTGACCAAGTTAAGGTGGTCAAACATACGAGTTTTTATATTTTTTAAAAGTTATAATAAAAAATTCATAATTAATTATTTACTTGGAAAAAAATTACAAAAAAATATGCATCACATTCAAACATGAGTCCTATACTTATGTCTAAAATATTATACAAAAATATTATCATTTTATTGTGGTTAGGGTGGTCAAACAGACACCTACTTCTTATTTTTTTCCTGAAATTTAAGTACTACTGCATTGAAATTTCAAAATTTCACCAAATAGATTTTTGTTTTTAAATAAACCTGGTAGTTTAGAAACTACATTCAATTTTCTATAGATTTTATTCTTACATATTTTTGAAACAATATAGGTAACTTATTCAAAATTTTACATCAAGTTGCCTAAGTTTGATTTTTCTAATTTTTTTGCCACTTAAGGGCCTGTTTTTTCCATGATGATCCTGCACATACCCTTGTAGATAGTTAAATGCAACTTCATATTTTCCAAAAATTCAATGAAAAAATGAAATAAAAATATGAAATGTAAGACTGAGATTGAAATGCAATTTTTTTTATTTTCAAATGCAATTGAATGAAATGTAAATGAGATGCAAAATGACTTCTTTTTTTTGTATTTTTTTAGATTTAAGAAGTGCAAAACAATGCAAATCTAAACCCTATATGATATGCAAGATATAAATACAAAAGAAAACAACCTAATTCAATGAAAATCTAAATGTAATGAATGCAAGAATTAACTTGAAATACAATGAAAAACTCCAAAAATTCAAAAATGTGTAATGTTGAATAAGTTTGGTTCACCAAAAATGATATAGGGGAAAAGAGAATCTAGCCCAAATGTGAGATAGATCACTTGATTTTCCAAGCTAATATCACTCAAATATGCAAAATAAGATGCAAATAACAATCAAAAAATGACTCTAACTATTATAGCAAGTATGAGGAATGATATTAGAGCATAAAAAGCTATGTACATGTCTAGAAAGTTGATATATTTGAGCTATGGAGGACTCATTCGCCTTCAGAGGAGAATGGGTCCTTTTAGGGTTTCAAAAAATTGCTTTTAGGATACTATACTTTGATGTTTGCACTCTTGAAATCCATGTTATCAAGTTCTGAAAGGAAATATCTAGTTCTATAGAGCTCTTTCCATGATCTTTCACCTTGAATGACAACTTTGCAAATTTGCTCCAAATCCTACTCTGCCTATAATTAGAACCTTGCCATGATGATATGATATTTCAATTGCTGCAATAATGACTTGAAATATTCCTTGAAATTCCTTATGAATGCTATTGAAATGCTCTATAATGCTCTCAAGAATTATTGGGATGCTCTCTTGAAAATATTAGGTGAAACAATGTGAATTAACCCCTTATTTATAATAAATTAGGAGATTAACCCCGAAATTCAAAGAACTAAGGCCGACATCAGATATAGAAAGAAAGGAAATTAAATTCCCATAGAATGAAATTTAAAAACTAGGGTCTCATTAAGGGAGGACCCATTCACCACCAAAGGCAAATGGGTCTTGGATAAGTTTCTAGGACCAAGCTTCGGGGAGCTGAAAGAAGGCCAAAAATCCATTCCAAACCAACTAAAAAAAGAGGGTCCTATTAAGAGAGGTCCCATTCGCCATTAAGGGAGAATGGTTCTTAGCTCAGCTTACCAAGACTAGATTTTTTTGAATGAAATAATTTGAGATTCAATTTATGCTTATCGATAAAGATCCTCGGGAGCTGTCAAAATGAAGGCTTAAAATAGGGGCTAATAACTCCAATTACCCTTAATGAATTAAGACCACCTAGATAAATGTGAAATTTCTTTAAAACACTTTACAACACTTAAAAAATGTAAAAATTATGCATATTTTATTTAGAAAGGGACCCATTAGGCTTAATTAAGTAAATAAGTCCTAAAAAAGTGTGAAAGTGTGTTACAACACCCTTGCAAACGAAAAATTAAAGTATGATTTAACTAAATAAAGGTCTTAAAAAGTATGAATGTTTACAATACATTACAATACTAGTCCAAGACACCATTTGTTCAATTTTAATGTCAGTTATCCAAGCAAGCAAGGAAAAAGGCTACTTTTTCTATCACTACACATAGTAATTATTATTTACTATAATATACCCAAATAATCAATAACTCAATTTAATTTTCATTGATAATGATAAAATTATACATATTTACTAAATACATTCTAAGGCCCTTAACCTCATGTACATTATGATTAATACATCAATTTTTAGGAGAATATTTAATAACAATTTTGATCACTATCAACAAATCTCCTTCTACTACTAGCTTTTTATAATTTTAAGTTTTTGATACATCTATAGTAGCAAGCAATGTTTGTCATTCTATTTTTTTATTGGTTATACTGATAAACAAAATTAACGCTCCATAAAAAATCACTTAATTCTCACATTATCAATTTTTTAGATAAAAGGCAAAAGCTTGAATATTATATATATTATAAAAGTTTAAATTTACATGCATACAACAAAAATTCTTTACAATTTTTTTTAAAAATGTTTACAATATATATAGGTTGGGGGCCAAAATAGAACACAATGCCTTGAATACCAGAAGCTTGGACGAGAGGAGGCTAAAACAGAACATAAGCCTCAAGCTAGTGTGTGTGTTAAAGCTAAAGAGAGGATATTTTTCAGCAAGGGGTAGGTTGAAATTGATCGTACCATAGGAGGCATATCGTCAAAATCCACAATCCATTAGAGATCCAAAATAGGCTCCAAATTGTTTACCTTTTTTAAGGAAGCAACTGCCTATACAGGCTAGAGCTTGATTTAGAAATATTGACATTGTGCAAAAGTTTTCTAGGAATAGAAGCCATTCCACTATAGCACCCTCCTCATGCATGGACTAGATGTCCCGTAGCCGCAAAATGTAGAACCCAAGCATGCTACTTCGAGAGTAGCCTCAAGCCCACCTAAATTATTTTTTTAAAACAATTTTGCCATCAGAACCCCCACCGGAGCCCACATTTCCTTTTGATGGTCCATCAATTTTATTTTATCATATCTTCTAGAGTAGAGTACCATTTATCATTTCTGTCAAAATTAATTTCTTGATTTTCCCCTATTTTTCTTTCTCTTATCCCTTAAACAAAGAGATAAAATAGTTATTATTACAATAATTATAATACTTATTAATAAGCAATGTTGAAGATTTGACATAATATTTTATATCAATCTTTGAAAATAGAAAATAATAATAAATAAATATCTTGTCATGCCTTTTAAAAAAGAAATTATTTATCATTAATTACTAATTGATATGATTATTATTTAAAAAAAAAAAAATTAATTAAATAAAAAATGGTTATAAATAAAACACAAAAAATATTCTTTCTAGTTATTTTTTCTACTTTATCTCTCCACTATCTTGATGGAATCTTTTTCTATGCAAGGTCCTAGGACCCTTTTTCCAACTTAATATATTAAAAAAACTAAAAATATTTTTTCAAAGTATTGAATTGTCTAAAATGTCAAATAAATATTTAATTTTATTACTAAAAATAATATAAATATTAGAAATTATTTTTAAAACTTTAAAATAAATAAATAAAATGATATTCCCTTTTTTTTATAATTTGGAGGGGAGTGGATCCCTGTAAGGCCCCTCTTTGCATGTGACTAATACAATCTTAAAGTGTTATATATTCCTCCTAAATAGATGGTTAGATATATTGCAAGCGATATGAATTGTCTAACAGTAACAGTTTTACGTTATGTTATATCACTGTTATGAAGATGTATGTGCATGCGAATTATTGTATGAGATTCGAACTTATAAGATGAATCTGAAATAAGATAATTGTTGTGTCGTATTACATTGGAAGTGTAATTAGCCATGCAAATTATTGATGAATAAAGTTACAAAGATTCGATTTACAATTAATGTTGTTTATTAATATGTCTAACTGTGCTTGATTATGTTGTGCAGGAAATTAAATGAGTCGATATGGGATTAACATTAAAGGTCGAGAGGATAATGGTGCTAGCATGAGAAGGGATAACCATCAAGTGCAAATAAAAAAGACTTCTTGTTGAGGATATAAATTTATCTCCGTCCGAGACCTAAAAGCAAGTAGAGTAAATGTATTGGAGAGCTAAGGAATCAAATATGCAAATAGGAGGATGGATAAATATTGGAATCAAATCAGATACATCTTTGGGAAGTTCTAAGTGTAGCCCTATTTGACTTAGAAGGGTTTGAGGTTTTATTATTGATTGGTTGATTATGTTTGAGTAGATTCCAATTGTAGGTCATGTGATGTGAGTTTGGTTGGGGTTGGAACCCTTGGTCAAGATCAAAACTCGTATGGATTCTTTTGTGGGTTTTAAAAAGGGATTATTGAGTCAATTTCCTTGGTTTTTGAACAAGAATAGACCCCTAGGACCTATACCTATGGGTTTGGAACCTTTTTGACATGTGAACTTGTCCTTGGAGTGTGAAAAGACCCCTCAAAAGTCCACATTCATGAATGTGGCGAATTCAAAAAGTGTTGGGGCTTGGGAAAAGTGACTTGTCACTCTCAACTTCCCACTCCCCAAAAGTTCTTGGAATTGGCACAAGACTCACACATGTGTGAGCACTTGTGGGAAAGAGTGTAGGTTTGGAGGATTCCTATATATCTCAAGAAGACGGAAGATTTGGGCATTGCCCACTTCTCCTTTTGGAGAACTTGTGAAGTGAAGAAAAGAAGGAGAGAGTCAAGGATGGAAGAATAGGAGTTCAAAGGAAAGCAGCTTGTAGAGAGATAAGTCTTTTTCCATTTCTTATTCTTAGCATTGGTAGAGATAGCTTGATCTATGCATTGAATCATAAGTAAGATTGTTTAAGGGATATATTAGAGTAATGTGTTGTACAATGAGAAAGCTTGTTATAGCACTAAGCTCTCACCATTGAATTGCAATGGTGTATAATGTATTTCTTTCTCGGGGGTATGGCTAGAGCCCACGAGGCTCCATGATGCCATTACGGTAGGGTGGAGAGCAAGCATTAGTTATTTCTGTGTTGTAATTTCATTCTTATGTACTGTCTATTGGAGGTTAGTGTATCTTTTAAATGAAAAGAGCAAGCCTATGCTCCTTGTCGTGTGAATCATTATGCTCTTCACTCCTTTCAATGATATTTGTAATATTGCAAGTTTTATTCTTAACAAATGGTTCAATTGTATTTTTAAGTATTTATTTTGTAATATAGGAACTCTAAGTATAAAATTTGTATCTAATGCAAAAAGAAAGGATGATATTCTATGGGATCATTTTTTTGAGATAACACACTGTGTTATTTTGAGGTTTTACAAGCATTTCAAAATATGTGGAAAGGTTAAGTGAAAGCTATTGTTGTATTTCTCTAAGAAAATGTAAATGTATAAAGTATAGGCCTTAAACATAGTTTGTATTTGAATAAGTTAAAAGTATATTTACATTATTTCTTTGAAGGACCTAGTATTCATATTTCTTGGGAAGCCTAATAAAATACTCTATTTTGATATTAGTTTAGTATGAAAATGAATTGTGTGTTTCTATGTTAAGAAAGAAATCCACAGGTGACTTAGTTAATAGTATGCATCTTAATTGAAATACAATTTGTACCTTTTTCTTTATGCTTTGAAATTAAAGAAATATATAAAGAAAGAAAATAGTAAGTGACTTATTTATCAATAAGCATTTTATCTAACTCATATTTTATTAAACATTAATTTACTTATTTTGGGTTAAAATCCATTTGTAGCTTAACATATTTAATGTATAAATATTATACTGCTGGAAATTTAAAAAAAAAAAAAATGGGTGTTACATACCGTGTTATAAGTATTATGTGACTTCTTTGAGATGTCAAAATAAGAAACAAAATGAGGCAAAGATTATGTTATTCTGTGCAAAATTTAATATATCAATCTTTTATTTCTCAAAAGAAAAGAGGTGTTGTTTTAGTGCAAGTATTTATTTACTATGAATGTAAAGGAAAGAGCTTTAATAGTTTATCTCTGAAAGAAAAATTTAATATTCCGGTGGGTTTGCTAGTTCATAAATGAGTATTGTTTAAAGTATATATTATTTTAAAAGAAAAAGAAAATATTTCTTCTCATAGACCTGTGCAACACATTCTTGGCTCATGCATGGTAGAGTGCAGTGTCTGAGCTATGCATAATAGAACAAATTCATGACTGTAGCTACTAGGCTTCAAAAAAATTTAGTTGTGCTCGTCGACTAGAAAGGAAACATAAAATTATTTTTTTCCTAAGATAACCAAATCTTGTAGTTATCAGATTGACAATAAACTTAACAATGAACAGTTTATATAGTTAAATATATATAAACAACAAAAAAAATTATGCCAAACACTAAGGGAAATTTAAGCTTGAGGAGTTTAAAGCCTAGGCCACAGAGCAGACCTCAGCAGTAACAACAAAAATCATGGGTTGCGCGCACTTGGTACAACTGCATGGGGAAACATAGATAATAATATTCTTGCCATGACGTAAGTATCAACCACATTACGACTGCGTAGGAAATAAGTGTAGCTCAACCATGTATAGATAGAGAAAGTTGAAATAGTACATAAGGAAGAAATAGAAGGAGATCTTAAATAAACTACTCAGTTACCCTGATCAGAATGCCCTTGTGCAGGAAGACCTCTCTTAGGGTATCAAAGAAAAAAAAAAAAATAGGCGGATCTACAATATCTGAAACTTGTATTAAGTCATAGGTAAAATCGTATCATAAAAAAACCTACTTCTACAGACTGCGCCTCCTCTAGGACTGACCATGGAGGCTATGGTATCCTCATGCTACAGCCATGAGGATGCGAACTGTGGTAAAGTTTTTCCAACAATAGAATAAGAGGTCTATCAAAATGCTGCAATTATAGAGGCCAAACTACTCCAGCAAAAGGGAAAATGATTAACCTCAAACTCCTTAGCATCAATTTTATCTCTAGATAAAGTTGGCTAGCTGCCTTTTCTCTCTGCCCAACGACTTCAAAGAATGAGTAATGATCAATAAATTTGCGTTAGGGTACGAGGTGCCAGACAGTCCTCCAATAGGAATACGTTGAAGTGCATAGTTGGAATATGTGCTCCCACTATTCAATGATAGCTTCTTTTTGCCAGCATTAAATGGAAGTCAGTTTCTAGATTCTTGATCTTTCTGTGACCAATCTAAAGCTCGGGGCACCACCTCCCCTCAAAAAGTGTTCACCCATCTTTAATTTATGTGCCATCCTGATGTGTGGTGATATTAGTCATGAGAAGCAATCGCGATCACGTGATTTTATCTGAGGTAGTCTAGAAAAGATATATATCGCTAAATATACTTGAGTTTCCAGGCTTCATGGAACTATCTCATTGAATAAGAAGTGATTACTTCCCCTTCCCTTCGTGATTGGAACTAAACAGTAAAAGAGAGAGGACGTGGTTTAAAAGCAGACCGCTATTCTCTGGAGTTTAGCAACCCACCTTGCTCCATACCTGTAGCGTCAGCCATCATATTCAACTTGCATTTTCAGGGGCATAAATTGAGATAAATGGTCCATCGTCCTCTGCGAAGAAGCAGGTAAAGAAAAATAATAATAGTATGCCAACAATTTAGGGTTGGGATATTGACATTTAAAATGGACTCAATATTATGCTTAAGTTCATTAAATTTTGTGTTGCCACCTCATCAAATAATTTTTATTGCCAACACATTTTTTTTGCCAGGGAAAATAAGTTCTCTCTCTATTTCAAGAATATCACTGTTATAAACCTATGCACACATTTTAGGATTCACATTTTTGTAACGAGTAATGATTATACTCTTAGAGCGGTGCTAATGAAATTGTCTTTCGATCCTTCTCTTTAAATTATCTCCAAGTGTTGTGCTAGGGTTCTCTTTTTCTTCCTCTTACATAAGTGATGTCCTTTTCTCCATTATATTCATTACATTATATCCCTTGTATTGATTTTCATTATCTTGTTTAATTTTAGAGATCTTCTAAAATCAATGCATTTGACATGTTAGAGAATGACTAGGTTTCCATTTTCCTAGGTAGATGAGTTCTATTTTAAAAAGTGAGGGGAATTTTAAAATATATTTATATACGATTTAAATACAAGGAATAAATTCCCCAGGCACTTAAAAAGTAGTTCTAATAATTTAAATAAGAGTTTATATAAGGAGGGAGACTACATCTAATAGGAAATATTTTTTTAAAAGAAAGATTCCTCTTTATTTGTTCCTCTTCCTTTCTATAAAAAGGAAACTAACAAAATATAAAAACAAAAAGGATCTAATATATTGGTATATAATCTTATGAATTTAAATTTCTACTTCTTTGAATAAATAAAATTTATATATATGTATTTTTTTTAGTGCAGATAAATAAATAATGAAATTAGTTAAAAATAGAAGAAGAGAAAAAAAAATATCAATAATTAGAACAAAGGGGGAAGAAATTAATATAAAAAAAAAAAAAAAAGTTTTAATGCTAAAACTAGTAATGGTTGAATGAGCACAGTGACATTGACCACCGTTAGAATAATTTGAACTACATCTTGACAAGTGAGGGATATTATCGATAATATTATTTGAGTCTATTAATAAATGCTTTTAAGGGTATTGTAGATAGTCTCCAACCATGTAGTTTAATTTGGTAGTTTTAGTGTCAGCTTTAGAGTAATCACTAGAGAATTGATAGTTGTTAATTCGTTATCAAGGAGGTGCAAATATAAAATCATATTAGATGATAGTTATACCAATCTTTGCAAGGAAGCAATGGAATGGTTGGACTAACCCTCCCTAAATCAAGTAACTACATCGATATCAACGCTACCTCGGAAAGATAGATTTCACTGTGAGATGAATAATCTCACCATCAACCTTATTAGTTACCCTGATGTTGGTATCCTATGAAATTTGGGATGTTAGAGTCCACCCCTTTTATTTCATCTTGGGTGCACATGATAGACACCACGTATTTATCTACATTTACTCTGCCATGCTCTAGGGTGACATGTCGAGGTGATGTCGCATAACCAGTATCTCTCAACATCTATTTTAGGCAACCATGTGTATGAATGGTTGATCATTACTAATTACTTTGCAATGTTATTACAAAAAAAAAAAGTTGTCAGTTGCATTTTTACCCTAGTGTAAAATTTGGGCACTACAATCCCTACCCTTCTCACAATATAGTAATAACAAAATATTTATAAGTAAGGTTCAACTACTAGAGGAAAATTTCATGGCTAGCATGAGGTCATGATTAAGAAGTATAAGGATGAACTACATTATGCTCCCAAAAATCAAGGAGTACTAGATCTAGTATTTGAAGACTTTAGTATTGTAGAGGTAGAAATTAAACTAGTTATAAGGCCTTAAGAAACAAAATATTATAAAAAGTAGGGTTGATCTCACAATGTTAGGCTTAGACTAGATTATTATCCCTAGCCACCATTATAGCTAGGAAGTGGGTCATTTTTAGGGCCTAGTTATAGCGAGCCAAGTCTCATCATAGGTTTTGTGAGATCACTAATTGACATTTCCCAATTATAACATCCTTATATTCTCTTTTTGTAGCCATCACCTTCAATACCTCTTGGAAGATTCAACACTTTTTAGCATATCTAGGATGGTCATTATATGGTGATGTCTATTTGTATTGAAGCAATTATGAGCCATTATTGGAATTTTTAAAAAATATCCTAGTGGTTTGGAGAGATCATAATGCATTGATTCCCAAGACTTGGCCAAATTCGGTCAATTACTAATTTTGGCTAAGACTTTGAGATATTTCGATGCCTCAATAGCATTATTTGTAGGATAGTTTGTTAGCAAGTTAATCTCTCAGAAGTAGTGATTAATTTAAATTTCTTCAATTTTTCCTAGACTCACTGTGGATTTGTCCTAAGCTTTCAACTTAGGCATCTATTCCTTTTTAAGGAATCCATGATGATGAGGGAATCTCCTTCTGCGATAATTTTTTTCATTGTTGAAAATTAATCTATGATGAGGGTGGCGGTTTGGGATTTTTCTCCATTATTTTTGTTGTCTTGTATTTTATTTGTTGTTGTTGTGCTGAGATCCCCACCATGGTTACCAACCATGTAGCTAACTCCTAAAGAGCTTGGGTTTCCTTAAGAGGCACCATTGAAATTTATCTTCAAGAGGTTCAAGTGTGGATGCTTTTACTTGGCTTCTTCTCACTTCCAAATTGAACTTATAACCTTTCCAAGTGCATTAATAGAGGAAAATATTTGGTGGAGTTCAATCTCTTCATGATTCCAATGTCAATGAGAGAGGTATTATATTTTCAAGTTTTTCTCTTGCTACTATGTTGACAATTTTTTATACAACTATGTCTAATTTTTTTATGAAAGAATCCCATAGTAGATCTTTCTCTTGGAAGATTTTTCAATTTCTTTCTTCCCATGTGTGTCATACTAGCAGTGATGGGAAGAAGGTCCAAATGTTAGAGAATGTGTCTAGTTGGTACAAGAGAGGCTATGACTAGAATAATTGGAGGGTTTCTAGAAGAGCCCTTCACCATTAAAATTTAGCACACAACTATTGCCAACATTTATGAGCCAATTAACAATGAATGAGGAGGTGGTTAGCCATTTCCGCTTGTCATAGGCAAAGAATATACGTGCTTGGGTCAAGTAGTTCATGTCTTCTTTGTTTGTCTCGTGCAAGAATCTTTCCTTGGGTTGAAAGCAAAGAAAAAGCTTTTTCCTAAAGAAAGCATGATCTATTCCTTAGTATTATTGGGGGAGAAACATTTTAATATCATCATCATAAGAAAAAAGACTATTTAGAACTGACATTTAATTTAAATATAAAGATATCAAATTTTAGATTATAGATTAATATGCAACTATTTAAAAGTAATATAAAATATAAATTTTTCACTATACTTTTCGAAATAAAAATAAAATAAAATAACTATCAAAATAATGAATAATATCTTTTTCTAAAATAAAATAAAACAATTCTAAAATAAAATAATTCTGATATTTTCTTTTCTCACATGTATTTAAGGTATTAATTATTTTCTAATTATACCAGAGGCATCCACAAAATCAAAAAATATGTGTAAGAAAATATTTTTTAGCTTGAATTTGACATGCAACTGACACTGTTTTGCTTTGTTTTTAAAGCTGTTTTAAAGCTGTTATTTTTAGTATGGCGGCGATTCAGAACTATCAACAGATTCTTTAAATAACAGCATTTCCAGCATCTCTGTAAAGACGGGAAGTCCGAAGACGCTCTTGAACGATAACAGGAGTTTCAACAATAATCAACAAGTGTCGAGCTTTAGGCACAATTGCTTTGCAGAGAATGTCAATAATCTCAGTAATTCCACTCCTGCATATTTTATGGCGGACAATTCGTATGGTTCTTCTCAACGCGTTCTTTCTTCCATGGATCTGTCTCAGGCTCCGCTATTCAATAATGTTCCAAATATTTTATCATCCGTCTCAGAATTTTCGTATTCCATATAAGCAGCAACAGCCGCCGCCACCGCCCCTGCCTCAGCCTTGTAATTGTTGCAGAAGGCATCTATATGAATCCTTATCAAGAAAACCCTTGCTTCAAATACAAAATCTTCCGCCTTCCTCCTCTCCAGCAATCGGTGAGTATAATTTTTCAGAATTCTTACCCCCAATCTTCCCTAAGCACTACGAATTTTAGCGTAAAAATTTATAGTTTTCTTTTTTCATGTGAGTGGGCCGCTCTGCAACTGATTTTACAAAATAACTTATTCATTTTTACAGTTATAAGCAAAAAAAATCGTATCACTCAAAATTCTAGAATACAAAAGCTGTGTTCATGGAATTAATTGTTCAAAAATAAGAATTGCTCAAAAGGCATTCAGTGCCGAAGTAGTTTTTCTTGAGTCATTTCAATGAAATAAAATAAAAATTCTCCGCAATCCTTTCTTCTCTTTTGAAGTTTTTTATCCATGAACAAGCAAAACTTCTGAGCATATCAACTATTCATGTCAGCAATTAATCTGTAAAAATAGCTAAAATTTTCATTGAAATGTTTTCCCTGTGTTTTTGATTGGCTGAATGAGTTTTCTTTTCCTCGCTTACAGGTTCTTTTTCTCCTAATTTTACATATCAGAATTTCCTCTCAGTTAAAACGTTGAATAAGTGAAACTTTCAGAATTTACTTGGATAAAAATATGCAACTTTTACAATTAATGTAAAACATTGTGTTGTCTAAGGAGGAGCAAAACCAGGAAAGGTCGTTTGTTTGGGTTTTATTGGTATCACAAGAATAGCCGTACCTAGTTCCTGCAACTAACGATGAACAAAATACACGTGTAAACTACATTCAATAAGAATGGTGGAGTTCTTTCCAATATTCATGTGTATTTTAAAATTATAAAAAGATGGAAGTTGTGTTCACATGCTTCATAGTTGAATGCTAGTTATATCAACAAACATAACAAATTGCACAAACTAAACCAACTCTAATAATAAATAACAAATACTAAAACTACTTAGACATAAACTCCATATTCGCATTTCCTTTACTATTAATTAATTTCGAAATGAATTTGCAGGACTTAGTAAAGTCCTATTTTCCAATTTTATGCAAGTTAGCAGTAATTGGGTTCAAGTATCCACATATTTTCATAATTAATCTATCAACAATGTCTTGATCAGAGTCTCAGTATGGCACCACTCTCCGTGAAAACGAAATACCAAAATGAAGCAGAGGCAACAATGCCACCTAAAATACGGATTATATCTACACACCCTTCATTTCTCATGTTTGCCTCCTTCAATTTGCCCCGTTCACTCAAGTGCTTTTGATAAGATGCAAAAATCTGGATCTGGTTATTGCTTCTTCTGCAACCCACAGCTCTTTCCAGAATGAGCAAACTGTCCCTCCCATTAACCCAAGCTCCCATCGTGTCTTCCAACCGCATGCTAAACTCGGTAATCTTTAAACAATCCGAGAGTCTGCACTTTATAACAAGCATACACTGTACAGACTTACAAGGCAATATATTGTGAGCAGGTAATATGGAGCCGAAAGATATAACAAAGTCCCTATGAGAAACCCAATGACTCTTCTCAGGCAAAGGCCTCCAGCTTGAAAGATTAGCTGCTTGTCCTGTCCTCTTGTTCACCATAATCCAGCTTAACCTAAAATTTTCCGTCAACTGGTCCCAGAAATTCCAATCCTTCTTCACCTTCTCAAGTGTGTCAATTTTTGGCAGCCCATCTCCAGAGGTCCGATCCTCGTCTTCAAGATCATAAAAGTTAATGAGCTCCATTTTGAAGGGGCAGTTAGAGAACCAGCTGTCAAGTTCATCTTCAGCACAGGGGATGCCCCAAACTACTTTGGAATAGATGGCCTTATCCTTGTATGCTACATCTACAAGTGACACAAAATCAGAGGGAACAGCATCACATACCTTCTTCACTTTATGCCTCTCGGAAGACTCATCATAAGCAATGACGGGAAAACAGCTTGCATAGAAATTTCTGAAGCCACCCAATGAAGAAGAGATTAATTTTTTGACATCTGAGTCCTGTGTGGAAGGCCAGAGAGAAGAACATTTATTTTCCCATATCTTCTCCTCTTTTGCTATGGACCAAAATTGTGATGACACACAACCCGCACTTGCAAGTGTTACGCCGTCCACGCGGCCCAAGATTTGTGTGATAAGATCACCGTTCAAACACACCATGTCTATCCAGAATGCACAAAACTGGGAATCCTGAACTGCTGTTGTAATTTTGTAAAAGAATTGGGACTCGTAGGCTCCTCACAAAAACAGAATCTTCATCTCTATTTATACAAAATGCTGGCAAGTTGCGAAAGCTATTTACAATTAGGTTAATAATGTAAACTGAGTAGTTTCCAATGAAAGACCAAACGAATGCCATGTCAATCGCCTCCCTTATCACACAATCGTTGAGGATGTGACATTTGACCCGGAACAACAAATTCAAGATTTTTTTAATATTTCCATGGCGAGCTTGGATTAAATCCTTACAGATCGTCGCTTTCAATGTGCTGTATGTGTTGCCTTCCACGTATCATTCTTACCGAATACAATGATAAAGTTGTATGAAGAACATGTTTTATTATAAACCAACCATCTTAAAGCTACCTACAGGCTAAGGTCACGGGTTCGAATCCTTAGACGAGTCGCGTACGGTAAGCACTTTGCTGAATTTAGTTTTCCAGTGTAATATTGAATGGCAACACGCTTCCACTTGCCTTGCCTTAGGCATTCAAGCAATAAGTAACACGGTTCCCACATTGGAATAAAAAATTAATTACAGATTAGTTTTTAACCAAGGACACGCAACATTTTGGTCCCTTTATCTGGCTCATTCGTTCTTCCTGTGAGTTCATCGGCACCTAGAAATAGAAATACATTATGAAATATGTATGACTTAATGCGTGAAGGAAGAAACTAACGATGACATTCAATCTAAATATTAGACTACCTGTAAATAGCTACATTTGATTTTGAGGAGGTGGACACTTCTGGTGGAATTCTATATTGCCTACACACAGCTACTGTAGTTTTAAGGGAGCAGAAACTCTTTTTAATAATTTTTTTAATGGGTTAAAATTTATTGTTTATTATTAATTATGTTTTTGTTATCAATAGTTTATAGTTGAATTGTATACTAGCAGTTGCATGCACAGGCATGCAACGATCAGTCGATAGGGATCTTCCGCCTATGGGTATTCAGTGGGGATGGAGGAAGAAACTTGTTTTCTTAATGCAATGTAAAGTATAAATATTTAGAATTATTTGAAATTGTTTGGATGAGTCAAAAAAGGGAAAGCATGTTAATAATTGAATATGGAATAATGCGAACTTAGTTTATAGTAGGATGTGAACGAGGATAAGATTTGTCGAGCACATTGTGTGAAAATCAATTTATATACTTATGTGAATAATTAGATGTATAGATGAATTAAAGAAAAGCTATGTTTGAAGATATTGCAAAGTACTTAACTTTGGTGTAGAAATTATTTAATATGTCTACATTTAATTGGAGCATTGTATAACATTTTAAAGCCAATGTTATATTGTCTTCATTATTTGCAATGTTAATTTTAGGTATGAAATAATTTTATATGTATTTTAGTCTTATAGTTGTTACGCTTGGATGTACATCTATATTTTATGTTTTTGTCTAGGTTAATCAATCAATCGATTAATTATTATTTAATTATCTTAAGATAAGGCAATGCTTTGCAAGACTAAGAAGCATTTAGATAAAAGAGGAAATTTATCTTTGATTTTTTTTTTCTAGGTTACTGAATGAATTAATTGATTATTATTTATCTTCAGATAATGGAATGTACGGGACATTATTGAATAAAAAAATAATTTTTAAAAAAGTCATTGTTTATTTGAATATTAGTTATAATGCTCATCACAAATGAATTTTTCGAAAAAGGAACATGTTGTAACCAATATGTAGTCAATAATTTTGGGAATAAAACATTTTTTTGTGCTTGTGATTAATGGGTTAGAAGAAGAATGCAATGAAACGACACAAATATTTTGCATTGTTAGAATAATTGAATTAGAAGCTACGCCTTGTTATGTCACAACATTAAAAAACATATTATTGTGTAGTATGACATGAGAAAAATATTTGTGTTTCTCTATGATTTGCTCTAACATGGAAAACATGTTATTATAGAGTATGTCTATTGAAGCTAAATTTACACAACAATTTTTGTACACATAAATCTATCCAACAATAAATATATGGTGTTAACAATAAAATCACAAAAGCCACAATCATTTTCCTCCCTACCATATTGGCATCATGAAGCCTCATAGACTCTAGCCAAACCCCCAAGCAAAAAAAGGATGAAATGGCCACAGGAGATTTCGTGGAGTTTCAACATGCATTACAAAATAAAAAACTTGGGAAAACTCTAGTGTTTTTATATATAATATTTGATATTGTTTGTGTTTTTTTTTATGTTGTAACTTTAAGGGTAAGAGGTATCCTAGTTTTTGAATCCTCTGACATGCTTAAACCTAGTTCCTGCAAATGAAATAGAAGGGTATGTTAGTGCACAAGTAAGGAAAATAAAATAGGAATGATAAAAAATGAGTAAGGATATGGGTAAAATTAATATATACAATGTGAAGCTAAAAGTAATGAACAATTTTTAAAATTAGGTAACCAATTATGCCTATTGAGAGTGGGGGAGTTTTTCTACTTACATACACTATTGATCGTGTTTAGGAAGGGCAAGCTGCATTGCATTGAGTAGTATGAGCATGAAAGAAATTGAAATAGACAGTGTACAACACTAATTTTCTTGAATGCCTATTATATATGTGCAACAATACAAATAAAATAATATACATATACAATAAAAGAGGCTAGTAGTATCTGTTGTAAATAGAAAGAGATAAAATGGAACATTTTGAATACATGGCATATTGGTAAAGAATGTCTATAAGTAATGTATTGGAGAAGTTGAAAAGAGAGCTACGGAAAGAATAACAAATGCAATGGTTAGAGTAGAGTATTTTTTCCGTAGACAACTATATGTGAGAATTTGTGTGTCCATGTATATATGTAGCAATAAATATGTGAAGGTGGAACACAAAATCACTAAACCCACGCTCGTTGTCCTCCCTACAATATTGGCATCATGAAGCCTCACAGGCTCTAGCCAAACCCCCAAATAAGAAACGCAAGTGAGGTCCACAAGAAATCTCATAGACTTTAATCATATATCACAGAATAACAAAGTTGGTGAAATAGTTGTTTTCAAACAAGATCTCTAACATTGTAGTCTTTTCTTTTCTATGAGAAGTTGACAAAAACATGTCTCTTGGTAAAGATTTGGCATTATCGAATTTGAAGATGGTTGGAGGAACATGCATAGATGGAGTATATAGAAGAGTGTATAATAACTAAAAAGGTGCATCTAACTTCAAAAACATATATATTGGTATAGTTTTTTTTTTTTTTTGCAAGTGCTTGTATTTGCATTGCATGGCTAAGATGTATATGCAAAAAAGTGCTTGCAAAACATGGGCACATCTAACAATCAATAACCGAAAAGGAAAAAAATGCAATCATGCACAAAAAGAAAAGTAGGGAAACTATGACATTGTAAATGGTTTAGTTAAATGGAGCAACATACACTACTGCCATGTGCTTCTAGGGATAAACAATGTGATGAAATCAACAAATGGTTTGTCCTCTCAGAAGCACATGATCGTGGTGTTCAGTTGCCATCCATAATCATGTAAACCCACCCTCATTTTCCTCCCAACCATATTGGCATCATGAAGCCTTGTGGGCTCTAGCCAAACCCGCAAGTAAAAAAAGTAGGTAAGATCCATGCAAAATTTCATGGATTGTTATCATACTCCATAGAATAGCAAACTTGGGAAACGACAAGTGTTTTCAAACAAGTTGTGTAATATTGTAGTGCTTTTTTTTGGTATGACAAGTTGACAAAAAAGAGATATTGTGGTAAAGAATTAGCATAATATATACATGTGTATATGTTTATAGGAGCAATTGTAGTTAAATCTTCTTTCTTTCATCAAAAAATATGGACAGGGCTAGTAATTTTAGCAACTTTGGTTTATTTTTTTAGTAATCTATGTTCATCTTTGGCATTATACCCATTAACATAGGAGCGATTGGAGATTAACATAGGAGTAATTTCATATATATATATATATATATATATATATATATATATATATATATATATATATATATATATATATATATATATATATATATGCAGAGGGTTAGTATGAAAGCATACACATATTGGACATAATCATTGTTGTACAATGGGGTGCCAATAATTTTTTACAATAGTCTACTATTAAACCAGCACCACTATCTATATATATATATATATATATATATATAATTCTATGTGACAGTTGGCTTCTCAATTCAAAATTCAAGCTACATAATTTCCCAATAAATACTATAGAGAAAATAGGTAAATTGTAAAACAACTATTAAAAAAATTTAAAAATCATACATAAATCATAGATGATCAAAAACCAACACCAAACATATACATACAAGTGCAATTGTAGATTAACATAGGAGCAATTGTTTTTTCACCCTTTGTTTATTGTTTTAGTTATCCTTGTGAATCTTTTGTTTATCATTTGTGGTTATATGTGTGTATCTTTGGTGTTGCAGCCATCACCATAAGAGTTGGCGTGTTTAATTACCTACAAGGGGTTTGATTGAGGAAAACCCCCATTCACTAACAAATCAACAAGTTTTTCTACCCTTGAGTGTGTGATTGTAGATTTATAGGTCAAAGATCAAGTTGAGCAAGATTTGGAACAAGACTATCAAAGTTGCAAAAGTTGTCATCTACATTGCAAGATCACAAAAAGAGCTCTACAAAATTGAATACAAACTTCTAGAACTTGTTAACAGGGATTTTAAGAGTATAGATATCAAGGAATAGGACCCTGAAATCAGTTTTCTAAAACCCTAAAAGGGCC
>VDFB02111620.1:0-29942 GCA_007258455.2 Sequoia sempervirens
TTCTATTTTCAAGTGCTGGAGATGTGATAGGTTGCCAATGGAATTAGGAAGGTTATTTAAACCTCTATAGTCTTCTATGTTCAAGTGCTGCAGCTGTGACAGGTTGCCAATAGAATCAGGGGGGTTATTTTAACTTTTACACATTTATATGTTCAAGTGCTACAACTTTAAGTGCATGTTTCCCTAAAACTGTTTTGCCTAAAGGTTTTTCCCTATCATTTATAAGCAGCCAAGGAAAATACCAAAACCAAAAAACAATATTTTAGATGCTTAAAATGCACTCATTTCACATACCAAACATTTTAGATTTAAAAGCAATCATAAATGAATCTAATATACAATCCTGGTTGTGATCTCTGCTCAAACCCAAAGCAGCCAAAATTAAGAATTAATCTAAAGGTTTCATAGCACTCACCTCAATATCATGCACATACTCCTTGAATTCAGCATAATCACTGTCAACATTGTCCTGAAGTTGTGTAGCTTTGCTAAGAGCTCTATTGATAGGGTCTTTTCCTTTTCGTTATGCTTTCAGATAATTGTTCTACAACTATAAAAACATATAGAGTAAGACAATTATGAAGAGCTCAACAAAGAAAAAACAACAATAGAGAAAGAGTATGCAAAAAAATGATATAGTTGAGAATCAAAATATTGAGGAATAGCCTCTTACCTAATCTGAATCTATGGAATTATGGTCATTCCATGCAGAAACTATAGGCTTAACAGAGGCAGCCAACTATGAAACTTTCTCAGTGAGACCATGTAAGCAACTCATTAAATGTTGGTACTCTTCATTTGAGTTGACATGATTTGGAGAGGCTCTTACTGGGCGTTCAACAAATGGCTATGAAATCTCTGTTGATGAACTAGATTTCCAATTCATACTACTCTTAGATTTAGTACGATCTAGTGTTGCCATATAATTGACAATATCTTCTACTCCTGCTTCTCTATTATTGTTTTCCACCTAAAAAACAATGTCAATTTCAACATATAGTCAGTTCAATAAAAAATTGAATTAAATAACACGATGTAAATAGAACCAAAAATCCATACACTTACTCCAAATTTGTCAATTTTGGCCTGCAACCCGCCTCGGCCAAATGTATATTCAGCCCTCACATTATCTCTTGCTCTCTTCCCTCTATTACTCTTTGTCAAATATTCTTCATAACACATACTTTCTTTCAATGCCTCCCACTGTTTGGGAGATAGAGTGGAGTCTAACCTCTCATTTCCCTCCATGATTATTTTTCTGCAATTGTATCTAAAATTGTTCATCAGAAGTCTCATCTTGTGCTTGTAATATTTTCTGGAGATTTGTCCACCAATAGTGTCAAAGGCATTTTCCATTTTTTGTATAACATATTCCACATTTCATGGATCTTGCTGTGCAAAATTTGATTTGCAAATATCCAAATGGGCCCTACATCTTATGCCCAACTCTGAGGCCCACCGTGCAACATTTTTCCCAATGGGTTCACCATCTCTTGATACCTCAACCAAGAATGGCTTCTTCCCTTCTAATATTCTTTCTTTTGCATTCCTCTCTGTAGATCTGTATAATCTTGACTCAATCTTTGTCTTTTAACAAAAGTAGACACATCTTCTGTTGAACCACTACCAATATTTCTAGTTGATCCACTAATTCCATCAAAAGTTGTAGATGCAACAGGTGCACTCTGAGGCACATCAGATGCAAGCAGACTCTCTTTGTGACTTTCATTAACCGAAACTTCATGCTCCTTGGCCATATCAGGTGTGGCATGAGTAGGTAGATCAGTACTGGTCTCCCCAGATTTCACTTCAAACACATCCTTTATGTGTTGGCTTCTACGAGCTGGCAGCACTATATCTTTACTTTCTTTTTGTTTTTTCTCTGCATTTTCTCTGTACTCTTTTTATTGCCTATAAAATAAAAATATATATCATATGAATGTCTTATATACATAAAGCTCTTGCCTATAAAATTTCATTAAATGGTATTAAATCAATAATATACTACTTTGTGGATTTACAACTTGCTTGTTTGTCAAACCAAGACGCGATAAATATTCATTATTCTTGGCCACACGTTCTTCACGAAAGTGCTCATAATCTGTCACTAGAATTTCAGCATTATGATCACTATCATCTAATTTGCACCTTAAATTCTTTTTCCTCATTTCCTGATGTCCAAAAAAACAATAATGTATAAATTAGCAACTTGATACAAAGATAATTAACCGTAACAGAAATTGCATAAATACAAGTTTATGAGGTCTCAGTTTTAATGAACAGTCATTAAAAAATGTAGGAAGTCTAAAGCACTGCAAACAACAATAGTCATTAGATGTTGTGGGTATTTCAATCAATGGATATTAAATAATGGCTTCCTGCAGAAATGCCAGTTGCATAAAAAGCTTAGCAATGTATTTGAATCAATCCATCAAATCTTGGGATTGGAATAAGGAGTCCTTCACATTGGATGTGGATTCACCATTAGGTCAGCAATAAATTTGGTGTTCCTAGTCTTTTGGTTTCATTCCTCTGTTCTTTTGTTTAATATACAATCTGATCTTTGTGGGCAATGAGCAGTTATATCTAAGTCTCTGTGGGATGAATGGGCTCAGAGTGAGGCAGATGCCAAGACTTTCTTTACATTGACACCTCCTTCATCTGAAGTAGCAGAGCTCACAAACACTTGGGATATCTACATATTGCAAATCTCATTATCAAATATTATCCTAACTGTGAATTGGCATTTTCTGGATTTGATATAGCTCCATAGCTTGATTCCATTACTCTGCAACTCAGCTTGCTTAAGGTGCTTAGCTCATAGTTGAATTCTTGAAGCAATATCAAGGTTTCAAAGAATTCACCTACAGCTGAGTAGCTAATGCATTATACATGTCATGGTATACAATTCCTCAAGTGAAATTTTCAAGAAAAGGGCAATGAGATCATGACAGAGACTACATATGGGATTCTAGATGAATTGGTTGTCACATCAAGACAAAATGTAGTAGCTTTTCCATGGCAGTTTCTTAACTTCAAAGGTTTTCCAATGAAGATGACAGATAAAAATGTGATAATGGCAGCCATTGGCATTCTAGGTGACTTGGTTGGCACCAGGACCAAATGTAGAAGCTTTGCTATGGAAATATGGCTTCTCAAAAGGTTTTGCCAATACGTGCTTGTCATCTAGGGATCAACTGATCAAGAAAGCACCCAAATGGGTTGAGAATCATAGAGAAGCAGGGAAGGGATAAGGTACGTTCTTGAAAGCAAAGAATTCAATGTTGAGAGAAACTGTATCTGGTGAGAGAAAATCAGAAGCTGACTACGGATTGACTATCTGATTTAACACAATTGTATACCCTATTCACACCTGTATTTAGGGCCAAAGGTTGATGTAATAAGGGGCTGACTAAGAGTTGACAGAGCCAACTATTGTAGAACATCAGCACAAAAAGCAATGTGTAGAGC
Organism: Sequoia sempervirens; assembly: GCA_007258455.2. Classification (NCBI taxonomy): domain Eukaryota; kingdom Viridiplantae; phylum Streptophyta; class Pinopsida; order Cupressales; family Cupressaceae; genus Sequoia; species Sequoia sempervirens. The sequence continues at coordinate 3,472 of VDFB02111620.1, forward strand.
AGAGTAGTGTGGGCAGAACAGCAGCACACAAAAAAATAAAAAATCAGGGCTGACTACCTGTTAAAATTAATAAACCTTGAATAGAATTCTGAAGTATGGGCAGAGAAGAAGAAACATAGTGACAACCTATATAAGACCATGCATGGAAAGATAAGGGGAGAAGGCAGATGGGCACTAAGTTTTTATTTTTATTGTTTTGAGATGTAAGGGAAAGTGGGTCCCTGTCCCTTTATATAGATAACAAAGATTAAAAACCTTACATCACAAGAGCTTGCCAAAACCAAGTCCCAACAATTTTCTTGTAACCTAACTACAAAAAATATCCCTTTGCCATAAAGAAATTTCCAAAACAACACTAGAAAGCCTAACCCTTCTAAGGCCTGAGTTGGCCTAATGATCAAGAATTTGTGCTCTTGAAGGAGAGGTCATAAGTTCAAATCCTGCAGGGGGTAGGGTATGGACACGTCATATTCAGGCACAGTTAGGCCATATGATATAGGCCACCTATAGACTCAAACTAGGTTGCCTGGAATCATGGACTATAAAGGACCTCTCCTTTCCTTTCCTACCATGAGAGTGAAGCTTTATTTTACCATGATCTTTGTCCTTTGAAGATTTTTTTTTGAACCATGGTCCAAATTTTTAAACTTAACCACTCTAGGACTTCAGAAGAACCAATGCTCACCAGAGACCCTCCAAAAGAAGAAGACTCCCTAACTTTAGAGGTTTTAGGGGAGGCAATTTTCTCGGCCATAGAAATGGAGACCCAAAAGGCTCCGAAGAGAGCAATCGACCAGGCATAGGATAAGAAGGAATAGAAGAATTTTTAGACTAAAGAGAGGCATTGTAAGCTAACGAAGAGCATTTTTTTGGAGCAAAAAGATTCTCTAAATTTTAAAGACAAAGATGCTGCCTTAGAAGCAGGGGAGAAGTTTAGTTGGAGAGCAAGGAACCCCAAAAGATGATGGCAGCTTTACAGAGTCTGAAGCCAAAGTATCTGACCAAGATCAAAATATCATACTACTGGTTCAAATGCACCCTTTCCACTATGTAACCCGCCTTGAAGAATTACTCTTCTTTGTTGAAACAAAGGCTTTTGAACAAACATGTGCTAAGTGACTAGTAGTAAAACAAATTGTGCATCTAAATGCCATGTCTTCGTAATCCAACCATTGTTTCCATAATTTCTCACTTTGAACTCAATTACAACTGGTAAAAAATTGGAAACATTGAATTCTACCAAAATCAAGACATATGCTGAGGATCATGGTATGCCAAAGAGTGGCAATATTTGTAGGGTATGTAGTGACAGCTTTTTTCACCCCAAAATTAATGAAGCGAAAGGGTTTTTAGAGGGAGATTCTCAGCTTTCAAAATATAAATTATGATTTAATTTGAATTTAATAAATAATTATTATTTATTTTCTATTAGAATTATGACTAAGTCTGTCGATGGGCTGATTGAAAACATCTATAACTTTCAAAGCGGTATCATATTTTTTGAATCCAAACATAAATCACATTCTAATGGCTTTACATACTATAGAGTTAAAAAAAGAAAGAAAAATTAAATTTCATGAATTTTGACCAAGTTAAGGTGGTTAGACATATGAGTTTTTATAATTTTTTAAAGGTTGTAATAAAAAATTCATAGTTAATTATTTACTTGGAAAAATTACAAAAAAATATGCATCACATCGGGACATGAGTCCTCTACTTATATATAAAATATTACAAAAAATATTATCATTTTATTATGGTTAAGATTGGTGAATGAGACACCTACTTCTTATTTTTTCCTTGAAATTTAAGTACTCTTTTGCATTTGAAATTTCAAATTTTTTCACCAAATAGATTTTATTTATTTTTAAATAAACCTATTTTAGAAACTACATTCAATTTTCTATAAATTCTATTCTTACATATTTTTTAAATAATATAGATAACTTATTCAAATATTTCGATCAAAGTTGCCTAACTAGCGATTTTTGAATTTTTGCCCATAGGGCTGTTTGGCATACCATGATCTGCACATGCCCTCTGCACAAAGGTAAATTGTGGGTGGAAATGAGAAGAATCTGGAACCACCAATGATCTCCACAATGTGTTACCAATAGATAGGCTAGATGAACCCCAAAACTAAAATGGAAGATATGGTAAACAAATCCAAACCAGAGTCATTGAAAAAGTCTATGTATGTGGACTGAAATGAGGATAACAAGGATTCACACAACGGGTGACTTTATCCCAAGCTCATGGACCACCCCGGAGCACAACGTCCTTATCCTTAATAGATTCACAGATCACAAGGAAGATGCCTTTTGCACAGGGAAGGACAAACATATCTTCTAAAAAGGCTTTACAATTTTTGGCAGTCCACTCATTCAGATTAATCAAACGGCCAAAAACTATGAAACTTGTAGATCATAGTATGATCTTTAAGCCTCGTTTGGTACCTGAGATGTTTGTCCCAGATTCCACAATCTTGAATGGTCCTAATCAAGATTTAATATTATAATGAGGATTTGCCCCTACAATGGAGAATCTGAAAAGGACTGATAAGAAGAAAACAATTTCCCCCCTTTGGCATCTGCAAACGCCTGCAGAGAACCCTAGGTTGAAAATTGAATGCAGCCAATTGCTGAAGTAGAGACTTTCAAAACTCCTGAATAAAACCTCTTTAGAGGGTCGGAGACCCAGGTATTTTTTGAAGGATCACAATTTGTCTTTTGGTGAGGAAGACATCATGATGATAGAGGATAACACTTCTGGGCCAGGAAAATCGGAAGTGTTGGAAGTCTTGTTAGATTATCACGAAGTTTTTATTTTTGCAATGCAATTTCTCTGTTAAAATTTGACAAGTAGCCCAAAACCTTGCACTTTATAGGTTTAAATTGTCTATTTTTTGCTTGTCAAATTTTGTCAAAGTCTGAAAATGGCTTGTAAACCCCAGGTCAAGTAAAACCCTAGAAGTTGTCAATATCCAAAATCTAGTTTTTCCTAAAGCATAAAAGTTAACTAGTCATATTTTAAATGTGTACACAAAATACTCACTATTGTTGAGGATGGATTGCACCCCGGGAACATGTCCCCTGCAAAAATAGACCTGTATATGTGGTAGGTTATAGAAGTGTGGGCATTAATGCACCTTAAAGTGTTTTCAAAAGTGTGAACAACATTAGTGTGATGATTGTTGAAAATTTGATGAAAGTTCAAGCAACAATAGAAAGAGAAGAAGCAATATTACAAATTAAACTAAAAATACAAGAACTAGAAGAAGAAATCGAGGGATTCAAAATGCAAGAGTCAAAAATTGATTTGCAAGTGCACAACAGAATAATTATAGATCATGGACCGAATAGAAAGATTTATTCAACCACGCAATGGAATTTGTCTGATAGTAACAAAGATTGAAAAGGTATCAAACTTACATATGGAAACCAAGTTTCTTGAAGCTCAAGGAGATCTTGTCCATCCAAATGGATCCAAGCAACTTTTTTTTCATGGAACGAATGATAATGCTATAGAGAGTATAATAGAGAAAGGATTCAAATTACCACCAAAAGAAAATGATAATATATTTGGGCAAGGCTACTATTTTTCAACTGACTCAACAAAAAGTGCACAACAGATGTGCACTAAGGGGAGCAACAAGCTTCTACTCTATGAAGTAAACCTTGGTAATACATAGATGGTGTAAGAACCATGTAAGGACATGCACCTGGAGAAAACTAGGAAAAAAAGTATAAGATTCTCTATTTTCAAAAAGAGAAGGCAATACCAGTGAAGGGACTTTGAATGATGAGTTCATTATCTATGATGGGAGGCAAGCAATAGTTAGTTATATAGTCCACTACAGAATAGTAGTCCATGATTCAGGATCACTCAATCCTAAAACAAAGCAGCTTCAACAACAAACCCTTGTCCACATTCTCTATGAGTTGTCAACAAGCTTCACAAGATCTAATGATTCATAATGTCACTTCCAGTTTGCAGGGTCTCGACTTTTCAGGATGTCCAAGCGGAGTGAACACAAAGTGGTAAAGGTGGAGCTCATCCTAAACACAACATTAACTAAAATTCTATGAGAATGCTAAGCAAAATATCACTGAAACAAAAGTTGTTGGAGGAGATGCTTGTAATCCATGTCACTAAAACGAATGCAATTGAGAGTCGAGATAACTATTTGTCAAGTGATCTGATCCAATTTTTCCAAGAAGTCTGAAACTCTGTAGTCATTTGGGTTCATCAAGTTGAAGATATATGTGATAGTTTAAACATCTAAGTGTAGACACCTAAAAATGAGTGCAGGAGAATCCTAATTAATTAAATATGGCTTATTTGATTAATTAATCTAGAATCATCTACTTAGTAAATAAATAGAAATATTTATTTATATTAGAAGTTCATTATTAATTCTTTTATTTCTCTCTTAATTAAATAAACAAAATTAAAACTTTGTTTTATTTAATTATTATCGGCCCTATCATATTATTTTCTCATAATTAAATAAACAAAATTAAAAAATTTGTTTTATTTAATTATTATTATTATTACTTCTTTTATACTTCTATCATAAATTAAATACACAACTTAAATAATTTGTGTTATTTAATTACCTCATCACATTTCTTCTTAATTAAATAAAGATATCTTAAAATCTTTTATTTAATTATCATTTTCCTTTTATTTTAATTTAATAAACAAATCCTATGGTTTGATTTATTAAATTATTTAATCTTCTTTTGCTAAATTTAAATAAATTAAAAATATTTAAATTAATGCAAAAATTATTTAACACTATTCACTCACCAATAAAATTAGATTTTTAAAATCTAATTAATTCTACTGTCATTCACGAGAAGAGCTTTGGGGACAAACTTGCAGGAAGTCCTCTCAATCTTCTTCCTCCAATCTTCCCTCTCATCTTGCCTGGTGTTTTCATGGGGAGGAACAATCCTCCATGATCAGCTCCATCTTCTCATCCCATGCCATTCAATTCTCCAGATTGAATCCCAGCCTTTTATCCCGTATCCCTATGCAAATGTGTTGCCGTGAAAGCTATAAATACATGTCTTTGGCTACAGGAAAAGGATCCCAAGTTGTGCAATCTTACTTTGCAGGTTTTCCAAGCATCCAAGCATCCAAGCAATCAAGCAATCAAGCATTTGAGCATTCTTCCAGCATTCGTCAAGCATCCAGCATTTGCAGTCATGGCTGCCATTACAGTAGTTTTATTATTTAATCATATAGGAATAGAATTATTTTGAATTATCATTCTCTAAGTGTCATTTCAATAATCTAATTAGCTTCTAAAATCTGAGAGCAAGTTGATTAAAGAAATCTTTAGAGTTAGAGAGCAATAGGACAGATTTCTGAAGATTTTTAGTTTAAATTAGCTTAAATTTCTCGAATCTTAGATACAATGTCTTATTTAGAACTGTAGATGCATTCTAGATTGTTTAACTCTTTCTTACACTTACACAGGGATTCTGTGAGATATTTCATTAGAAGATTTCTATTCATTATTTTTTACATTATTCTACTCCAAGTTCCACGAACTGCAAGTTTACAAAAAGAGAATACACTCTTCTTTCAAAGACAAGAAAAATTGTGTTGGACAATATGTAGCTCCACGAGAATAAAAAAATATTTGCAGTGCCAAAAAAATATATCAACTAATACAACGTAAATTTTGTGCAACTCAACACTTCACTACTGCAAACCAATGAACAAATATTTCTCAAAAAACTATTTACAATATTTTTCACTACTGACACTTTTCCTAGATAATCCCTCCATCCTCTGGCACACAAACAAGTATTTATCAATAGTCCATGTAGGTCTGTATACTAGTGAGAAATGGAGAAAAGAACATTATTTGTAGCTTTAAATTTTCACTATAGCATTAGTATAATCTGTGATATAGTGAATAGATATTTCCAGGTAAAAACATTTGTGGAAACTATTGAATGATAATTATAGCATGGAAGGCCTTCAAACGGATGTCATATATTCAGATGTAAGAAACAAGACTTGAATTATAATTAAAATATATACCAAATTATTTGTTCAGAGATTAAAAATTCTAAAACCAAAAACCAGTTCCTAGAAGAAAAATTACTTGTGAGAACTGTGTGTCTCTAAAAGAAATCCTACAAATAGGATTTTAGCAATGCTATACATGGATCCTTGTTTCTGATGAGTTTCAATAAAAAGAAATCACAAGTTTCAGACAATTACTTGGCTGTGACTTGTGTGTGAGTTGTGTCAACTCATTGCATTTTATCAGGCCAAGTCTGCCAAGTTTTCAAAGAGGTTAGGAGAATATTAATATATTATATATCAAATCTTGAACCTTACAATAACAAAAGAAAATTTTCACTTGACTTAACATGAGAATTTGGCTCTTTCCATTCAGAAGCAGCCTCACAATACCTACACAAAATATGTTAAAATGGTTGGAAGAAGCCACAGTGTTGTGCAAGATGCGTGTAAACCTTGTCAAATTTTTCATAATTCAAAATTACATATGTTATATGACTCTCAAATCAATATTTTACACCATTCCATAGAGTCTTGGAATGAGGGAACCAAGGGCCTGGATTTGGGGATGACAAGGGGATGACAATAGTTGGGGTTTGGGAGTGAAGCTCTTGTAGGGGTCGAGGGGCAGCATCCCTCATGGAAGTCAAGGGGCTGAGCCACATGGAACTTCATCACACACACCATCTTTCATATTTAATCACTATATTTTTAACTTTTCTCCAGCACCAAACTCTCACTATTTTTTACCAAATTTTCATTCTTTAAACTTAAAGAACTAACAATGAAGCTAAAGAATCAGACTGGATTGACCAGACTAAATGATGAGGATTACACATTTGAAGATAAGAATATCATCATTATCAAATCTTTTCAAATATTTGAACTTCCAAACCTTCCTTTCAAGGTATTTTGTCACCTGGCTACAAAATACCTCACCTACTGGTTGAAATCAAAGGACAAACAAAATGCAAAAATGAAAAATTCACATGGGTTTTAGTCATTTTTTCTACAGATGAGTCCACACCCAAAACATGTAAGTCAAGGGTCAAGTTTCTGATGAGTTTCAATAAAAAGAAATCACAAGTTTTAGACAATTACTTGGTCAGGACTTGTGTGTGAGTTGTGTCAACTCATTGCATTTTATCAGGCCAAGTCTACCAAGTTTTCAAAGAGGTTAGGAGAATATTAATATATTATATATCAAATCTTGAACCTTACAATAATAAAAGAAAATTTTCACTTGACTTAACATGAGAATCTAGCTCTTTCCATTCAGAAGCAGCCTCACAGTACCTGCACAAAATATGTTAAAATAGTACAAGCATTATAACAGTCATAGCAGTGAGTCAAAGTATAGTGGTCAAGCACTGTTATAACATCCTATCATGACAGTTGAAGCAATGATCCAGAGGAGCTATCAAGAAAAGATCATTGTCAAAGTAAAGCAATGATGGTATACATATTCATATTGCATTCATATTCATATTCATATTCATATTGCATCCTCATTTATATATGAAAACATATTCATATTGCATACAACATTTATATATGAAAACATATTCATATTGCATTCATATATGAAAACATATTCATATTGCATCCTCATTTTTATATGAAAACAAATTCATATTGCATTCATATAGCAACTTTTTTTGACATTAATGCTTTGAAACAGGTATTAGTCTGAAGGTCCATGTCCTTAAAACATAAAATAGTCTTAAAACAACATAAAAGTCTTAAATAAAAGGTCATAAAATGGGGCTCATCAATAATCATCTGCATTGCCAGCAAGATCAGAATCCTGATCACTCGTGTTTGCATCTACTTGATTTTCTTCCTCATCCTCATTTGTGACATGCAATACATTCTCTCTTCCAATTTCTTCATTGGTAATCAAAATCTCTTCTTCAAACAGTCCCTCATTGTCTTCATCCACTTCTTCAAATGTTTCTTGTAAATTAGCATATTTCCCATCAAGCATTACATCAACTTCCATGAATTTCCATTTTGAACGAGACTCTGTTTGAATGACATATGACCAACCTAGGCTTCTTACATCATCAATTAGAAATGATTGGTTAATTTGAAGAGGGGAAACATATGGCTCATCTGTCTCTGAAAAAATTGTCGTGTATTTGCACGTACAAATCCATACTCATCAAATTGCACTACGGATGGTTGGATCCACTTACATTTTAATAATATAGGACTATTTTAACCAAAATCCACTTGAATAATTTCTTGGATGAATCCAACATAAAATTTCTTCTCAATTTCATGAAGAAATTCAACACTAACAACATAATCACAATTTGTCTTTCCTTTGTCTTTTTCTTCCACTCTTAAATGACTACCATAGGCCCACATTCCACTAAAACGCATAGCCCATAAATGTGGAGGTTGTGAAAGCTCACTTTCCTCTGTTGTTATATCTTGAACTTCTTCTTTTGCATCATTGATTGCATTAGCAATCCATTCTTCAAATTTTAGAAAAAAATCACCTCTAATCAAATCATGGCATTTGTGCTTTTGAGGTCGATGTTGCATCCAAGCTTGATTCTCTTCTTCATGTTTTCTACATAGAATAATGATGTACAAATAGTAAGATTAATAATATAAATGTGTAAATACAATTGAGTAAATAAATTATTGTGTAATTTTTTTTTACCTGTGCCACTTATCGAACGAAGATGTGTTTTGAAGAATAAAGGCATGTATTGCACTTATTTCTTGATATGATAGCTTGAAGTGACATCCATTTCCTTCTAATACTTCACCTGCAACTCTCTCATCTTCATCATCATCCCATACACGTCGATTGACATTTTTAAAATCCTTCATATATTCTGTGCAAAATCCCATGGCCTCTTGCATTGAATATCCGTGAAACATGCTGCCTTCTGGTTTTTCCCTAGTACGAATAAGTTTTTTCAAAACCTTCATATATCGTTCTATAGGATACATCCATCTCATTCTTACTGGGCCACATTTCTCTAGTTCATATTGTAGATGTATCAAAAGATGCATAGAAATGTTAAAGATTGTTGGTGGAAATTCTCGTTCCAAGAGACAAAGGACTTCAACAACCTCCTCCCTCAAACTATCAAAGTTCGAAGGATCTAATACATGTAAGCTCATTCTCTTCAATATTAGGCCCAACCTTATAATTTCCAATCTTGGCCCCTTTGCCAAACTCAATATATTTACCACAATAGGTAAAATATTCTCTATTATAACATGATAGTCATGGGTCTTGAGGCCTCTTAAGCTATTAATGTCAGTTTGGCTTCTGATGCTGCTACTTACATATCTAGTGGGGAAGCGAGTTTGAGACATCAACTGTAAGAATTGTGCACGTTGTTCCTTTGTCCAGACATAAGGAGCACTAGGTTTTTTATATTTTTCATTATCATATTTTCAACCCAAAGATTTCGGTGAATCTTTATTTCTTGGAAGTCTTCACGTGATGAAATAGTATCAAAAGCAACAAAAAAAAATTCTATAATAGCATAAGCTATATTTTTCTCAATATGCATAAAGTCAACGGTATGCCTAATGGCTATATCCTTAAAGTATGGCAACTTATACAATATGCACAACCATTTTACACCGCTTTCATTACATGGATCATATCTATTGCCAGCAATCCCATCATTTTCAATAAATTACATTCTTTTTTTCCATTCTCAACAATGTAATCACCTGTTATTAGAAATGGCGCTTCACGATTCTCTTCTTGACCATTGAAACATGTTTTTTGTTGATGATATGGATGATCCATTTTAAGGTAAGCATGATGTCCACAATAAATACACTTATGCAAACTTCTTGAGTGCCTCACAAAATCCTTAAAGTTGCAAGTAGGACATCCATGGTATCCATGAACAGAGAGACCAAACAATGTGCCATATGTAGGAAGATCATGAATCGTAAACAATAAGGAAGCTCTTAAAGTGAATTTGATTGAATGAAAATCCCTTAAAGATTGAATTGCTTCAATTCCTTTCCACAATTCCATTAGCTCATCATATAATGGCTCTAGATAAGCATCTATTGTATCTGAAGTCACACTTTTCTTTCCTGGTATAATCAATAATAACATTAAGAAAAATGGTTTAGTTGCTAACCATGGAGGCAAGTTATAATTTATTAGAAACACTGGCCAAGTTGACCATTTAGTACTTTGATCTAACAATGGGTTCACCCCATCTAGAGCCAAACCCAACCTTATATTACGAGGATCTTGAGAAAAATCAAGCCATTTGTTATCAAATTCCATCCACATCTTAGAATCATGCACATGTCATTGTTTTCCATCAATGCTCTTATTTTTGGCATGCCACTGCATAAGTTTAGCAATGTCTCTGCACCTATACATTCAGAGTAATTGTGGGATTATCGGAAAGTGGCGAAGAACCTTTCTAGGAACCACAGCTGATTTCAACCCTTGTCTATACCTCACTTCATGACATTTCGGACATTCACTCTCATTTGCAAGATTTTTGCGAAATAATACACAACCATTCACACATGTGTGGATGTTTTCATACCCCAAGCGAGCTTACTGATTTTCTTTTTACATTGACTTCGTTTTGTTGGCAATGTGGAGTCAGCTGGTAACAATGAACTTAATAATGCCAATAACTGATCTACACTCTCATTTGTCCAGCCATGTACCACTTGCAAGTTAAGAATTTGAAGGATTGTTTCCAAATGACTTAACTTGCAATTAGCATACACGGCTTTAAAGCATCCTCCATTGACTTGGCCCAATCATTGTTTAGACCCTCATTCAACATTCTATCAACTTCAAACCCTTCATTAAACATTTTTGTCTGTTCATCTATGTTTGGTGCCACTTCATCTATGTATGTTTCCTCTTCATCTCTCACAGTCTGCAATTCTATCATATCTTCATAATAATTGTAAGCCCAAGGGCTTACACCACTATGCCCATATCTTATCATATGTCGATAAATCATATTTCTTTTTTTCACCTTTCCACCAAGACAATTTTTACATGGACATGGATATTTGTCAATGTCCCTCTCATCAGCTACTCTCTCATCATATGCATGATATTGATCAGTAGTCAACCTTTGACGCTGATCCATCTGTAATATTGTGCATTCCAGTATTAATTTAGTTTTTGATTTAAAGAAAAAACATAAATCTAAAAATAGAGATGCCAAAACATTGTTGAAAGTAGTCAATTTTAGTAGAGACCATAACAGAAAGAAGAGGATATAATGAGTCATTGTTCTGAGATCTATCTTACATTCATTTGAAGTTTACCTACTAAGAATGGAATATGCCTATTTTTCCTATCAGCTTACTTTCGGCAATGAGGGTTTTGAATTACCTCTGAATTCACTGCAGAGGGCTTCGCTAACTTCAAATTTGTTGCAGAAAACTCTGAATTCCTTGCCCGCCTTTTCAAAAGTCTCCAAGTCCTATCCAAACAAGCTTTATCGCCCATGCAAGTGCTTCAATACCTGTCCACGAGAATAACAAACATCAACAACAATCCAATTTCATTCCCATGCCAACAAAGACATAGTCCGGAATCAGCACAATCAGACAATAAGGGCGTCAAAGAAACAGAGGAAAATGAGGTGGCATCTAACCATGCCTTGATGGATTCTCAAAAACAAGAGCAAAAAGAAAAATTCACTAAGAAGAATACTGCTCCTTCAAATGGGAAAAGAGCTAAAGTCCCCCATAAGGGAACACCCATTCCATCAAAAACACCATCCAATGTTACATCCAGGACATCAAAAGTTCAGGTTTCATCAGTGATGCAGAGTTAGGAGGATTCAAAACACATCTCACAAAACCTTCAACTTGCCTTCCTTTGACACACTTAATTCAACTATATTTCTCTCAATATCAACAAAGATCAAATTCTTTCACTATTTCCCTTAAATACACATCATGGCTCTTGGTTCAAACACTCAAGACTCCAAAATAGAGAACAAGGCCATATTCCTCTTGTAGTTACTTCATGACACCATGCAGTGATAATTCAAATGGGATTTCATTCATACCTTCTCTGTCACAAATAGCTAACAATGGAAACATGAATGGAGAGCCTTATATGAATGAATGGAAACAATGGCTCATTTTGGTATACTACCCTGATATGCCAGAAATGATCTTCAGATGAGATGGTTTGAGCTACCAAACTGCTACATATTTCATAATGGTAATGTTGAGAAACAAGCTTCATATTTTAGTCTTTCCTTGTGTCGATAACTCATAGTTCATGTTGTCTTTGGCTTCCTTCCAGATGCATCTTTTCTTGCATTGTTTAATATTATATTTTATATACTTACATTTTCTCCCTTAGAACAAAAATTGGATAAGTTCCTATTGATATTTGCATGGTGATTTGTTCACAATTGAGGAGAATCATCTGTTGTTAGTTTTATTCTACATAGGCTAGTCAATCATTCTGAGGCCAACCTGAGATATCTCTTAGGAGTCTTATATGTCTTTGCTTTGGGTATTGTGTACCAAATATTAGCCAATGCATGGGAGGAGGGTGATGAAGTTGTCCTTTACACTTGTCGATTGGTTGACTTGGACCTGGAATTGGTTGGTGGACCCATCAAAGAAAAAAAATAAAAAAATTCCAGAATGAGTTGTATGTGAACCATTCAATATAACCTTTTCTTTTGTGCTTCACTTATTAACCTATGCATTAAAAAAGGATAAGTCATAATGTATTATCTTTTTGACTTTGGTGATCAGATATGAGATGTGTTTCAATTTAAAGAGTGGGGAGGCTTCACAAAAGAAACTGTCAGAGTCTGCAGTAGATTTTCCAAGGATTAATGAAAAGTATATTGGCAGGTAAGAAAATTCTAAGAGATAATACATACACTCTTTCCCAGAACACTACAGCTATGTTTTTTCCTCCATTCTCTCCCTCATAAACAATGCTTGTGGATCATATAACCAAGGATACCATGTTGATTGGGAAATATCTAATTCTGCTTTATGATTAACATGGGTGCAGAAAGCAACGTTATGTGTATGGTACTACACTAGATTCAATAGCTAAGGTCAAGGGACTCGTAAAGTTTGATCTTCAAGTAGAACCTGAGGTTGGGAAGTCACAGATTGAAGTTGGAGGCAATGTGCTAGGGGTTTTTGACTTTGGACCTGGAAGATTTGGTTGAGGCAATATTTGTACCCAGGGATTTTGGGTTAGACCTTGTAGAAGATGATGGTTACTTGATCTATTTTGTTCATGATGAGAACACTGGGTATGGTTCTAGGCTTCTAGCTTACTTACATTCAGTTCTTTTGAGTCCTGACTTGTCTTATATTTTTTCTTGAGAGATGATAAGAAGTAAATAATATTTATATGAGGGCTATTGCTTGTGAAATACATGATGAGTAGGTTGTCCAGTGCAGGCCACTATTTCTAGAGATCCAGTCTTTAACAAAATGGCTCAGATAATAAAAATACCATAGGCAATAATGAAACCAGGACCTAGATAAATCATAGTATTAATCGCTACATAAATGAAGATTATCATTCAGATATACAGTAAAAGAAAAAGAAATCTTGAAATAAACATTTATAAGTCTTCCATATGCATATTATGAGATTGCAAATTGGAACTTCTAAGGTATATATTACCAAAACGAGCCATTGTAGTATACCTTCTCTGTCACAAATAGCTAACAATGGAAACATGAATGGAAATATGAAAATTTATGAGATGACAAAAGTTTGTGAAGGTTGTTTGAATGGAGAGCCTTATTTATCAAATAGTATCTCAGAAGATACATCATATATCATTTTGGAAGCACCATTGAAAAGAATGTCAAAAGAGCAATTAATATCCCATTATTTAAGGGTTGTAGCAGCAACAAGAAGGGATAAGGATCATGTTCTGGCTGAAAAAAATAGAAGAGATTTACAGGCTTAAGCGGGACATTTTGAGGGAGAAAGGCAATGATAGTTGCAAATTGTGTCTTGTAACTATTCAATTACAGCGAGTAACAGACAACTTTAGAAGTAAAACGTAAATGTTAATATTCTATAACTTAACAGTCTGATGTGAAATGATAATGTATCATCTTCCTAAATTGACATTAAACCCAATATTTAGTTGTGACAACTGGAAAATTGTTTGAATTAATTAAACAGTGAGGATTTATAGCATTTATAAAGATTCACAACATATGGTAAGAGAGCATCTCTATATGAATCAAACAAATAGAAGCAAAGGAGAAATGGGGCAGCCTTGGACTTTTCTTGTTCTCTTTTACACAGTTGTGCCATTGTTTTGCTCTAGCTTCTGCTCTTTTCAGAATTTATATGTGTGCTGCTGAGAAACATATATTCACCTGCTGAAGATAACATTATATGAAACATTGGAAAACTAATAATTGTGCATCATTACACAATTATCAATGGCAGGTCTATTGTGAACGTACCTCTAGAAAACATTTAGCAAAGCTTGAGCAAGCCTACCATTTGGCCTCCAACTGTTCAGCTGGTGCAAGTGGCCCAGCAAGGGATAAAGGTCGTTGGAGTTCTAACAGCACAAAAGACCATAATTGGCTACTCAATCATTTTTATTGAACTTCATACTCATCTCACAGCATAAAAAGGTGTACAATGCATTGTTGGGTCAAGGGTGGTAGGTAGTGGCCAAAGTCAACCATAATTGGAAAAAAGAAATACCCTCCATTGAAAATAAGGATAGGAAATATATAATTGATATGATAAATCAGGCAGTGAGTGAAGAAGCAGATTCATCAGTTTCAGACTTTGAAGAAGAATGACCAAAGAAAAGTGATAAAGGCCCGATGATCCAAATGCCAAATGAATCTTGGAGCTGCATCCATACTCTGAAGATGGAAGAAATTCCCTCAGCAATCCATTTCATTGGAAAATGGAAGACTATTACTACTCCAGCCTCCAATGGCAAATGAAAGAAACCTCACTTAGTACTCCAATTTGGCTTGTTATAATTGATCACTAGCCAGTAGACTTACTACAGAGATTGCAAACACTCTTACACAACCAATTACAACTCAAACCTGAAACCTTTATTTCTTTGTTACACTGACAGTCATAACATATGAGCTGTAACACTGACAAATGCTCCCAATACTTGTAAACATCTTCAAAGAGATACAAAGCAAATAAGTAGACAAACTATGAGTTTGATTGTGCTTAGGAGAATTTCAGTTTTGTTGTCCCCAATTAAGTCTATAATTTGATTTCTAGCATATGGAATCCCCATCCTAGTTTTTACACATCATTCCTTAGCAACATTATAAGGTAAACAAGAAAAATACCACAATCCACCTGCAACTCGCTCTACCCTTATTGCTCCAACTTTCATAATGAATCTATGGTTCCCTAGGCACCTTAGATTTAGCTTAAGTGTACCTTCCAATATGAATCTAAGGTGTAATCAGCACCAACAGATGTTCTGGGGCCAAAACTGCCTGAGGGGCCTACTTGAAGAGTAGTGGTGGTCCATATGTTTTCAGAAAATGAATGACCATGGATTGCCACATTCTAGAACCTGTTTCTCAAGAAAATGGGGTTTCTTAGGCCACTTCTTGCCTCCAATAAACAACCAGCACAATCAAAAAATATATATTTAAAGAAATAAAAAACTAATATTCAGTAACAATTTAACATCGTCCATAATAAATCTACCTACATTTGTCACCTCATATCTGTTGAGATGGATTTCTGCAGTCTCTATTTGGGCTCTTTCACAATTCTTCTGCCATATAAAATTGGTTTCTGATATCCTCTAATTGCTTTTGATAGTCTTCTGATAGTCTGAAGTGAATTCTCCCTTCCCAATAAATTTAAGCATTTTACTTCCAGTAGTAAAAGTCCAGAAGTAGAGTTTGAATATGATTGTAAAAGTTGAATGATTTATATATTTTTTGTATAATGTATTTTAATTCAATAGTTCTTGCAGATGTGGAAATACACTAAACTTTTCTCATCAACTAAACCTTAGGAATCTCAGCTTCTTTATTCGAATGCAATTTCATTTAGTTTCTTATTTCCCATTTCCAGTTTTAACAGTGGTAGAAAGACTAAGAAATAAACTAGGATGTGTGGTGTTACAAATTATGACTGTTCTTCACAACATATCATCAATTGCATCCTTGAGGTATGATACAATGGAAAGCAGTATGATAGGAGATTACATATATAATGTTGTCTCTTTCAATAGGCCTATTGAAAGAGACAACCTATTGAAAGAGACAACATATAAGAGGTTGAAAGCATAGGAGGCATATTTATAGATGGTATAAGCAAGAATAACAGTTCACTATGCAATGAAGACAAATCTGGGGAGACTCTACACACAGGCAATCAAGCATAATGAGGCTAGTGATCAAGAGATAGAGGATGACAGTCACATTGCAAAAGATTCAATAATAGTGATAAGAGATTGTAAAGTTTGGACAGTCAAGATGAATGCATGTGGAAAGAAACAGTCAAAAATATCATTCTAATGCAAAAGTATAGTCCAAGAATGGCAAGGAAGGATGGGCATTGCCAACTAACGAAGGAAAGGGTTCAGGGGCAGACTTCAAGCAAAGCAATAATGGTTCACCTCAAGCAACATGAAGACCCTAAAAGTGTATCACCTTACAAGCAGGGCATATGAATTTTTGAAGATTACAATAGTCTATAAGCAAAGATTCAGATAGCATACATCAATATTCTCATGAGTTGGGTCATTTGTTAGAGTATGTGTTCCTAGAAATGAACACTCACCATGAATCTGTTAAGAGGCAGCATATCAAAGTTCACAGTCACCTTAATTCATGCCAAAAAAGTTACTGATTTTGGCTTCAGTACGAGGAAAAGTAATGTCCCTGTTCTTCAAAAATGCTAATAGGACCTAATTCAAGTGCATATTTAAGTAATTGAATTGTACTTTCTCTGAATGTTTTGGAACAACTTCCTATTGAAGAGCTATTTGACATAATGTGGTTGAAAGGACAGTCAACTAAATGCAAGGGAAACTTTTAGGCTTCACAAATTAGTCATAAATGCAAAAGATTAGTTATAAATGAGTAAGTTTATGACAGTCATTAATGGACTGTGTGTGAAGGGACAGTCCTTTAAAATTGATATGAAGTGGAATGTGCATAGATTGAGGGGTAGTTTACTATACTGTTATGAGAACATAGGAACCACCTTGCTCAAACATCAACAATAGTAACCCTACCTTTAAGACTACTTCTAACCTTTGAGTCACCTTAGATAGCTTTCACAAAATAGTTTCTAGACACTTTGATTCTGTGATGGAAAACACCTTGGAGACCTAATGCCCTTTTAAGACTCTATCCCACCTTGATAGCCACAAGTCATCATTTATAGATACATACAAAAGAAATCATCAAACAAGTGACAGTCTTAACAGTCATTAAGGAAGACAACCTATTGAAAGAGACAACATATAAGAGGTTGAAAGCATAGGAGGCATATTTATAGATGGTATAAGCAAGAATAACAGTTCACTATGCAATGAAGACAAATCTGGGGAGACTCTACACACAGGCAATCAAGCATAATGAGGCTAGTGATCAAGAGATAGAGGATGACAGTCACATTGCAAAAGATTCAATAATAGTGATAAGAGATTGTAAAGTTTGGACAGTCAAGATGAATGCATGTGGAAAGAAACAGTCAAAAATATCATTCTAATGCAAAAGTATAGTCCAAGAATGGCAAGGAAGGATGGGCATTGCCAACTAACGAAGGAAAGGGTTCAGGGGCAGACTTCAAGCAAAGCAATAATGGTTCACCTCAAGCAACATGAAGACCCTAAAAGCGTATCACCTTACAAGCAGGGCATATGAATTTTTGAAGATTACAATAGTCTATAAGCAAAGATTCAGATAGCATACATCAATATTCTCATGAGTTGGGTCATTTGTTAGAGTATGTGTTCCTAGAAATGAACACTCACCATGAATCTGTTAAGAGGCAGCATATCAAAGTTCACAGTCACCTTTCATGCCAAAAAAGTTACTGATTTTGGCTTCAGTACGAGGCAAGGTAATGTCCCTGTTCTTCAAAAATGCTAATAGGACCTAATGCAAGTGCATATGTAAGTAATTGAATTGTACTTTCTCTGAATGTTTTGGAACAACTTCCTATTGAAGAGCTATTTGACAGAATGTGGTTGAAAGGACAGTCAACTAAATGCAAGGGAAACTTTTAGGCTTCACAAATTAGTCATAAATGCAAAAGATTAGATATAAATGAGTAAGTTTATGATAGTCATTAATGGACTGTGTGTGAAGGGATAGTCCTTTAAAATTGATATGAAGTGGAATGTGCATAGATTGAGGGGTAGTTTACTATACTATTATGAGAACATAGGAACCACCTTGCTCAAACATCAACAATAGTAACCCTACCTTTAAGACTACTTCTAACCTTTGAGTCACCTTAGATAGCTTTCACAAAATAGTTTCTAGACACTTTGATTTTGTGATGGAAAATACCTTGGAGACCTAATGCCCTTTTAAGACTCTATCCCACCTTGATAGCCACAAGTCATCATTTATAGATACATACAAGCTTCTACAGATATACCAAAAGAATGCTTTGCTTACCATACATGAATAAGAGACATAGAATCGCAATAGAAAAGGAATCCAAATCTATTTTCTCACTATAAAGATGATTCCCCAGTCTTACCTGTAAAGCTATGTGTTGTTGAGCCTGAGCTAAGACATTCTCTTGGTCTGGTTTTGGTTGACCACTACTATGAGAAGGAAATAAGATGGAATCAATTAGATTGTCAGAAGTATAGATTAAAAACAAATAATATAGATTCAATTGTATTATAGCCTCATGCATATCTATACCTGGCTGTAGCACGATGAACAATCAAAGTTTTATCTCCCAATTTAGGGAAGCACATGCAATGTCTATCACAGCTGGATCCTAATATTTTTGATAAAAGTAATTAGCATCTTGAATATGACAAGAAATAATGATGCTTGTGTCAGAGTACTGAAAATGCCATTTCAAATAAAATTTGTTAAGAACTTACAAAAATATCAGCATAAAGGCTCACCTGGTAGATGCAAAACCCATAACCTTTTGAATTCCTGGTATCTCTATCTTTACATTCACCTATGCATTCACCTGTGTTGTATGTAAAATTTCAGATCTTTTTCATCTTGTCTACTATGATATCAAAAACAGACTTGAAAACAAATGTGAAAAATTTGAAGGTTCTTATTTAAATTCACCATTCTCATAACTAAATTTCTTGTGTATTCACAGTCACACCACCATATAATGAAATAATTAGGAATGACTTAATAGTTGTCATTAGTAGGTGGGAAATTAGTTTGAGAACACTAATTGTATCAATCTATTGAGATAAACAATGAAAATAGACTATTAATTTACAACAATTTGTTTTAGAATGAGTTTGTTTTGCATAAAGATCTGGGGTTTTTAACAATATTACATGTTTGCTTGCAGATGACCCACGGGTTGAAGAAAACATAAACTAGGGCATAATATTTTCTGCATATCCTCATCATTAAAATGCCAATACAATGGCCACTTCCCGCCACACCCATTGTAAGCTTTCTCACCAAAAAGAAGCTACATCCTGAGTGCAATGCCGTGGCTATAGCAGCAGATGAGAGAGCTAGCTCAGAACCATCGAAAAGATGGGAAAAAAATAGTTTTAATGGCTATAGCAGTAGACGTGAGAGAGATCCATCGAAAAGATGAGAAGAAACATCAATTTTAATTTTAGGGAAAATTGGTTTGCATGAGAAATGTGATAAAAATTATTAATCTTAGAATATTTCCAATGAAAATATTATTGTAAATTAATCCTAGAATTTTTTTGGGAAAGTTGGAAAATCTTATAAGCACTACATTTATTCATAACAAACATAAGTCTAGAGGAAGATAAAAGCTTGAATAGAAACCTAACAATCAATATTGCATAGTATTGAACCTACTCCATTATTGAACTATATCATAGTCTAGATGATCAACAAAGAGAGACCCACATGCTAGAAATGGTATTGCAGGATAGAGGAGGGATGTCTCTTATTAAATGGCTTGTAAATGTGTGGCATACACCAAATCTATGTCATAAATTATAGAAGAAAAACAAAATCTAGACATGTTCTAAAGTTTTAAAATAATATCTATTCCCTTTAAATTAATCCTTTAAAAGACATTAGCTAGTATCTTCACTTTTTGCTTTTAAGTGGGGGTGACTATAAAAAGACAATTACATCTTTATTAAAAAGGGACAACACATCATACTAATTTTTAAGAAAATAATACTATCTTCTCTAGCAATTCACCTCGACTGAAAATTCATCATCGTAGAGAAAATTTGATTTGAATTGTGGTGGTGAATTTTCCCGCACCTATAAGTATACTTTTATGAAATAAAAGTAATTAAAAATATACTTTTTAATTCTACTCATAGAACTCATTGTTGTTGGCCTTAGATTTTCATGTATTGTGTGTGGCCCTTAACACCATTTTTAATTAATATAAAAT
The DNA here is from genome assembly GCA_007258455.2 of Sequoia sempervirens. NCBI lineage: Eukaryota > Viridiplantae > Streptophyta > Pinopsida > Cupressales > Cupressaceae > Sequoia > Sequoia sempervirens. The sequence goes on from VDFB02111620.1 coordinate 24,089, forward strand.
TTATTAGACTATATAGACATAAATCTAGTTGCATACATAGATTCTAAATTATGTATTCTAAAAGGAAATTGACATGAAGGCAAAAATTCTCATAATTAGAAATCATGCAATAGACATTATTAATAAAAAATAGTAATTATCATAACATACATGTTCTAAAGTTTTAAAATAATATCTATTCCCTTTAAATTAATCCTTTAAAAGACATTAGCTAGTATCTTCACATTTTTCTTTTAAGTGGGGGTGATTTGAAAGCCATGATGTTCACCAATTACTTCTCATTCATTTCGTGCAAAAGTTGATGTTGCAAAAACACAAATAACAAAACCACATAAGAATGTCAAAAAGTGTTTAACGAAAATTGAAAAAATTGGATCTTGGTCTTCAAGGTTATAGTTGGTTACTACATAAAGCAGTAGCATTATTAAAATTGTTGTCAATGTGTTTGGATACTACAGGCAATATAGTTTATGTTTTTTGAAATAAATTTAAAGTTTAATAGATTTTAAACTAATAAATCATGCACAGTAATTTGTGTTGCCAATACCTACAAATTACCTTTTCATTTGATTCTCTTTTTTGAAGCCTTTGTCATCTTTTGTGCAAATAATTTTTCCTATTTTTTTAGTCATTTGTGTAGATTTTTAAAGTTTAAAAGCTTAATAGTTGTTCTATTTTTTTGTTGTTTATATCTACCAATGATATATGAACATAGATATCTAAATAGTACAATCAAGAAAACATCAAATAGATCAATAGATATTGTCTTTGCATAATAAAGATGTTTCATATTCTGAATATAATCCATCTCAATCCACAAAGGCTAATTATACTAGAACTTTAAATAAGAGGTAGCAAGAAAGCTTGCAAATAATGAGTGTTCTTTCATAATGACATGAATTCCAAATAATTGGAGTTCCCTTACATAAGATGTTCAATTACTATAAAGGAAAAGTAAAGTTACATTCAAATTTGAAGCCATATCATAAGGATTTAGGTGCATTCAATTACAATCCTAGAAAAGAAAATCCACATTCAAATTTGAAGGAGTGTAATTGCAAATATTGCTATGACAATCTACAAATGAGTATCTAGTTTGTGAAAGGAAATTATCTCGAGAAAATCTGGAGTTGGGACTTAATGTCGAAATAAAATATGACATAAATAAGGAACTCCAATGGCATTTAGTGCCAGCAAAATGGTTGAGTTGTGAGAGTGTTTGGTCTTATTTTGTTGTTGCTTTTATGTATTTGCATACTTGTAGGAAAATTGTTAGAAAGAGAAAAGAAAGATGTTTTTTTGGTCATGTTTTAGAGCAAGTTGATATTAATGTTTCATGTGTAGTGTATGACTACTTTTTTGAAAGAAGGAATTTGGATTAATCATTGGAGACACTTTGTAACTAAGTATATATGCAATGAGGGTTTTTTGGTTGGAAGTGGGAAAAATGTAGTTGATAAAATCAAAGTAACTAACCTGTAGTTCTTTTTTGTATTAGTGTTCATTCAAGAGTTTGAATTCGATAATGCCAATAAGTGTTCTTCTTCTTTCTTTCGACGAGCTACCTATGGACTTTGTTTCATGCGTTCATATCATTGAAATGTGAAAGCTAGTTTTATGCATAGGCTTGCAAGTTCACACACTCTAGAAATAGTTGTTAATGTGAGGTCATACTGATCTACATTGTTGATATTGATTGTTTCCTTTTCAAGTGTTAGGCTTTGTGATTTGTGTATTATTAAGGCCCATGCCATTTTGAGTGGGATTTGATGACAGAGATCATGACTAAATGGGGCAATAAGCACATTTTTTAGAATATTATTGTAATTTTATTCCACAAAAACTATTAATTAGTAATTTTATTTGTAATATTTCATTATTAATTATGGCAGGCTACGATCGAAAATAAGGTCTTGACGAAGGTTTTAGAGTATGTTTATTAAAATAAAAATTATGGCCAAGATTTTAATAATGAGCACATTTATTTAGTCATTTTATTTGTCCAATATTAGTCATTTATTTAGTCATTTAGTTGTGATTTTACCCAATGACCAAATTAGTCACTTATAAATGACTAAATTAGTCATTTATTTGTCAAATTCTACTAGTGTTAGTCACGCGGACTAAAATTTTAGTCATGTAGTCATTTATTTGCCAAATTCCAATTAGTGCTAGAGATAAATATGTTTTTAATGATGGTAATTTTAAACCAAGGGGTAAGTCCCATAGTATTGCTTCACACCATTCTCCTAAGAGAGAGGCAAAAAATCTTGTTTATTATACCCTTGAACCTTGTGAGTCTGATTTTGTCTTGGAAGATGAAGATGATATAGATAAGGATATGCAAGCCTTAGATGAGGAAGAACATAGAATTAGGGAGTTGGAAGAGATAAAAGCCAGGGAGATTGCAAAGAGGAAGGAAAAGGAGTTATAAGAGAAACAATTGAAAGAAAGGGAAGAGAGAATCAAGGAAAAGGCCTTGGAGAGAGATGCAGGAAGGAAAAGAATTGAGAAGATGAAGGAAGCATTAAAGGAACAACCAAATCCTAAGGCTCCTCCTAAAACTACTACTAAGACAACCCCTAATCCTCCTAAAGTCACTGACCCTTCTGCTACTATCAACAAGCTTGTGGATCATGGGAAGAAAACCATGGATCAACATAAGAAAACCATTCCATGTACCAACACCAATACAAATACAAACACTCCATCCACCAATATATCCACCAAGAATGATCAGAACAATTCCATTTCATCTAATCCACCCCTTGACTTGATATCTTGAGATTGCAACTAGAGAATGACAAGTTGCAACATGACTTGAAGAAAGCTGAAATTGAGCTTGCAAATGCAAAGATGGCAAGAAAGATCTCTTTCCTTATGATCTCTATAACTAATCTAGTAGCTTCAAGCTCTAGAAACACTAATCCCGAGCCACATAAGACCAAGTCAAATGAACATACTCCTAGTGGAGGTGGTGGTGGAGATCAGGGTGCTGGAGGTGGAGGAAATCATAAAAATAAGAATGCATGTTTTGATGATGGAGAAGGAAGTAGCGGGGGTGGAAAGAAGAATGGAGATGGTGGTAATGGTGGAGACGGAAATGCTAAACATCTGGAATACTAAGAGGGGAGGGGTGAATCAGTATTCCTCTAAAAATATTAAAACTTTTGAATAGATGACCACATAACATAATTAAAAGTACCAAATAGAACCAATGTAACACAATATCACATTACACCAATATTTTTATGTAGAAACTCAAGAAGGGAAAAACCATGGAGAGGGTTAACTCTCAAGTATTAAGTAACCAGATACAAAACAAAAATGTGGCTCACTGTTGGGTTGGTTCACTGTCGATGGGCTCACTTCCCAAAATACAAAAACCATCTATAATAGTTGAAAGATGGCTTATAGTCGGATTATGTGTTACAAAACTAAACTGCTATAAGTGCATCTACATATGCATGAATATAGTTCTCATTGAAGCACAAAGATCAAATGTACAAACACTATATCATTTTGCAATATACATCAACAAATCGCTATCACACATCGCATATCATTCTTCATCATTTTTGTATAGGTCACTTCACATATATATGTGTATGTATGTATATCAGATTTGCATATCTACTTTAGTCGACTTGCATCAGAGATGAAGTTGGGTGAGCACATTACACAAGATGTTGAAGACGTCAGCATAGATGTAAAAAGATATCCACAGTATATTGAATAGTGTCGAACCCAAAAACTTATACTAGTAACACCGTTGCCAAAACAATCTAGATAAGCCAGAGGTGGGAATACCGAATTGATAAATGACATCAATGACAAATATCAATAATCTCCCCCTTTGTCATTGATGGAAAAAAAAATTATAGTATACAAAAAATTCAAAAGATAAACTCTAGAACTCCCTCTAAGATGACTATATTTGTTTCTTAAAACCTTTTCTTCTTCTTTCTATTTCTACCCCTTTTGACATCAATGAACAAGGGGTGCAGGGGAAACCTATTAGGATGCACCACTAGAAGAAGACTACTTGATTTTCTGAAGATGGGTGACCCACTTACCCTTATTATCATTCCACTGCAAAATTTCCTTGGTTAGAGTCTATGCATGAACTTGAATGGAGGCAAGAAGAGATTCTCCATCTTTAATGGAGCAAGGGTCAGAAAGAGTTGCTTGTTGTGCCTTCAAGAGGGCACGATTCATTAGTGAAATGCTATTAGCACACAACTCCCAAAGATTTCCTAAGGGAAAAATGATGTTGTCTCATTTCTATTGTAGTTCAAAGTACCTTTTGTGTAATTCCTTAATTAATGATCTCCCGGAACTAGACAAGTCTTCAGATAACTTGAAAGAATGGTATTTCTGCCAGATTGTTGACTCAATCGAGTCAATCTCTTTTTTGATAATGGTTGTGGCATCCAACCACTACAGGCTATATAAATACAAATAATTTCCTTCCTTGAGAAGGTCTTGACCTTGCTTGATTAGTTGTTGAAGATTGTAGAAGGCATTTGCACATCTCTCTTTCAATTCCAACAAGAGGTTATTCCTTTCAGTTTCCTTTTCCCTATGGAGCTTTTCTTTCAAACGGGTAAAGAAGTCCTTTATAGCATTAACAAGTGTTTTGCATTTATCTATATTGCTTTTGGACTAATCTATATTTCATTATGGAATAATTCTTTGTAGAGCAACAATAGTCTCCTCAATCAACTTGTCTTTTTCTTCTAACTCCTTAAGCATGTCAATTTTGGATGAAGCCTGAATAGACTCACTAATTTGAAACTTTTGAATAGGATTAATCTTCTCAAAGTTGAGAATTATCTTGGAAGAGGTGATGGGCTGGACCATAATTGGTGAAGCAAGTAAGCTCTTCAAAGATTCATCAGAATTGGTATTAGTGGAGTTTTCAACACTTTCTTCTCTTTTCTTAACTCTCTTTGCTCTTGGTTCTTCACCTTTTTCTTGCTCTATGTTATCTTCCTATTTCTCGGCATCAGTTTACGTTGTAGTTTTCTCTTATCCTTTCCTTCTATTTTTCTCTTCTTCCTTTTCGATTCTCTCCTCTTCTCTTTCATCTTCTTTTTCTTGTTCTTCTTCTGCATTCACTAGAGCATAATCTTTATGTGGAGAATGAGTACGTTCAATTTCTAAAGGATCTGTATCAATATTATATACTTCTACATTAGTGTATTTTGGTTTAAGATTTACAATGTTTTCAGTATCTAGACTTTCCTCATGAGAACTTGTGGGGGTAGTAGATGATGGAGCATAGCCATCATCAATCAACATCCCAAGTTTCTCTATCATGCTTGTTAGCTTGTCAATGATATATGATTTCAATTTTCCTACTTCTTTTTGTTCCATAAGGGTATGTTCCCTTTTCTTTGTTCTCAACCTTGACCGACTAAGTTCCTTGAAACTTGCTAATTCTTCCTCTTTTACAACTTTAGAGACAATGGAAATAGCTTCATTAACAATGTCCTTGTCTATTTTCCTAGCATTTGCTCGGATTTTCAAGAATATCCTCTTTGAAATTATCTATATTTCCATCTAATCTTGAGCAGTACAGAACAAATGCTTGTATTATGTTTTCTTTTCCTTTGGAAGTGGTAGAGTTGTACAAATCACCAACCTCTTTGTATTTTCCTTCTACAAGTAGTTCAAATAAAGTATCTACATTAGGAGGATTATGAGTTACGTTTTTGGATTTCTTCTCTTGGACCTTAATTTGGTACTTGTCTAGGTCTGATTCTAATTTAGATTCTACAAAGATGGGATGAGCCTTAGTGTCTTTCACTTCTTTCACCTTCTTTCTTTGAGTAGGCAAAAGAAGACCTTT
>VDFB02111621.1:0-31221 GCA_007258455.2 Sequoia sempervirens
TTATCTATAAGGTACATACTTGGTGACAATCTGGATAGCCTCCTTATCAAATTTTAGTAGGATAGTCTCAACATGAGTTAGCATATCCCTATTTATCTTCAATGTATCCATATCAATTTGAATATAGCTTGATATGAAATAAATTTATTTATTTCATTTCTCCACTCCTCTAGAGTTTTGATGCTATCATCATCCCTTAGAATGGATGAAAGAATGACATGATGTGACTCATGAAAGGATTTCACTAGCTCTTTTATTTTGTTTTTCAATGGTTCAAGATTTCCCTTGTATCCTTGAATTTTACCTACAAGAACCATGGTAGGTTTAAACTTTTTAGGAAGATAGGCATCTTTTTTAACTCCAATTTACATTAATACCAAATCCTTCTTCCTAGGGATCCAAATTTCTATGAGTGGAATGACTCTTTCTTTCTCAATTCCAAAATTTCTAATGGAAGACACCATGGATGAATAACTATGGTGAATACTATTCAACTTGTTATTCACTCTTTTATTCAAATGTTCCAATACTGTAGTGAAAATATTCATGTTTCTCTTGAACATATCCTCATCATGACTATCACATTTCTCTCTATATTCATTTAACTGCCTAAGAAACTCTTTCCTATTGGTGTACTCAGGGGTTATACTATTGAAATGGGTACATTTCCCATAATATAGGGCACAATTTCCCATGAAGAACTTACTTCAGTAGTAAACTCTGGGGGTACAAATTCTTGTGAAGTGGTGGGGGAATCAACATCATTATGCTTAGGCTTTTGAGCTTGCAAACTCTACAACTTATTTTCTAATAATGAAACTTGTGTCTACCACGACATATTATATTTCTCAATCCTTCCATATTTGACTAGTAAATCATTGTAATATGTTCTAAGCTTATCCTTTTCTACAATCATAGATTCTACATTGGTCCTTGCAAATTGTGCAACCTGAGCTGACATATTTGTTGCTTCTAAGGAAAATATTTCTGAAACTCTTTTGATTATTAGGCGTCTGCTATACTTAGGTGCAAGCTCAACAATGTCAAGTTTTCTAGTGCTTGGGGCTAGAGACCATATAGCCAAGGTTTCCCATTCCTCACTGAAAGCATATCCTTGTAGTGCAAGTGAAAATTCCTCCTCTACATCATCAAGAGGCCTACCACACTTCTTTATTGTGTTGAAAGCTATGAAAAAGGCCAAATCCCATTCTAGCAGCAAAAAAATACCACTATTCCTTACCAACTATCGAACATATTTTTCCGTAATGTTTTTTAATCTAGCTCTCATTTCATTTAGAACCCTTTTTGGATGATGGCATCTGACAATTCTGGATGAAGGCTTCTTTATATAGCCAATATTTTAACATATTCATTTATTTTAGCTCTATATGCAAATTCCATAGAAACTTGAGACTTTATAAATGAATCATCAACTAGAAACTTCATACATGCTTCAACCTACATATCATCTTTTCCATCAAGTCCTATAAGATCAACTTTACTAAATCTTGTACGCAATTGAGGATTTTTTCATACTATTGGTGCAATATGCACTCCTTACATTTCCTACTCTAACACCCAAATGTCATCGTCAAAGCCTTCATCATCATAATCCATTAGACCAGTCACTTCAACCTTTTGTTTTTTCAATGACGGATTTCTTCATGGTATTTCACTAGGTGGTGGAGAATCAATGTCCACAATTTCAAGATCTATTGGCCTTGGAGGAGATGGTGGTGGTACTTATGGCAAAAGAGAAGGACGCTTATATTCTTCTTGTGGAGAAGGATCAGAAGCCACATCAACTTTCTTTTCCTTACTCTTTATCCATACAAAGAAATTTTTTCTTGGTTCATCAAGGGCTTGAGTTGTAGATTGTTGTCCCATAGCAGGGATTTCCCCTCCACTCTATTCTTCTACCATTGGGGATTTTCCATTATCCTTACTTATTACCCCTTTAGTTTCAAGGTGGCCCACTATTGATTCAAATTCCTTGTTACATGCTCCAATTTTTGTATTATATTTTCAGTCTCTAGGACAACCTTGAAATAAGGTTCTTCTTTCTTTATCTTTCTTTGCATATTATTAAAAGCAATCCACTTTTCTATTCTTTTCTCCTAATCCAAAAGGTTGAACACATTTCTTATCACATCTTCAGGATATTGGAAAATGTGTATAAATTTGAATCTCATGTTTCTTTCTTTCAACAAAGCCATAAAATCTTCAAGGTCATATTTGACCCTCTCAAATGACCTCTACATGTAGTAGGTTTTCAATACATCAAGAATATTATTCCATCCTCACTTGGTTATTAAAAATTGAGACAAACAAATATACAAAGGAAATTCCTTTTCCTTGATTCAATAAGTGTCCATTTTCAACACTTCCCAATTTCCATGTCACCTCTAGAAAGCCAATTCTCTCTAGCACAAACCTTGATAGCATGTGAGGTACCACTGTGGAACCATATACTCTTAAGATAGTGTAATCAAGGTATAAGATAACATCTCCCCAATTATGGTCAACTCCAAGCTCAGGCCTTCTCTCCTTAGCTCTCAAGATATCATGTAGTGCTATGGGAATTCTACATACACTCACAATTAAGACTCTCTCCAATTATGAAGAATTTTTTTTTTGAAATGTCACATAATAATTTGTCCTATCATCCTTGTCTAAAATAGTATTCCAGCATTGCACGGGAAATTCCAAGGCACCTTTTCTTCTTTCCAAAGTTATACTAGGCCCAAAGAAAACTACACCTTTCTACAAAAACCTATGCATCAATAATGAATACTAGTTGAATCTCACTCCCAATTCATGTTTATTCAACATTATTAGTCCTTCATGCATTATTTTTGAAAGAAATCCTACATAATCATACATTGTACAATACTAGGGGTGTTGAATATGGGAAACCATATACATCCACCCCATTGGAATTACCATAATAGGACCATAACCAATTATTTGGGAAATAGAGTAGAAGGTTTTTTGGATGTAAGAAGAAAAATAGCTAACTAGAAAAGGCTCTTTATCATGTGGCCCTATTATGACCTTTTGATCTATAATTCTTGCTAGGAATCTTGGTAGGATGTGAAATTTTAATGCAATCTTAGTTTTATCATAATCCTACTTGAGAGTGTCCTCATTTATCTTATACATTTCATCACTCCATTTGGTAAGGCTTAAAACAAGACCCAATTATTCCTTGGTGATTCTGACCATTTCCTTCCCATCATATTTTCTTATAGTTCTTGTGAATAGATCATAATTGGAATCCACTAGCTTAAGCAAGTCAACATCCATATAAAAATTTGGTACAATCAACTTTCCCAGGTCATAGTTCCAAGGGTTACATATTGGGATACACATGTTTCTATTCCTGAACTACCTATGGAACAGTTCCCATACATTATAAGGAAATTTTGAATCCTTGATAAAGTAATTCTTATCAATTAAACCCTCTAGAACTACTAGTGGACCTTTGAGAAGTAGTTTCCGTTAGGTTTATCAACGTTCTAGGGTGGTAATTGGTCCATGAGGTCTTTATTTAAATTTCTTTTGGGAGCATAAGCTTCCCCTTTAGACAAAGATTCTTTTACTTTGGGATTCATAATATAATAGGCATTATGATGCAAAATTTCTTTTTTACTTCAACAAGGCTTTCAACTTTTGTGAGGCTTTGACATGAGTTATGCAATGCAAAAATTAAAAAAAAATCTTTTATGAACATCAAACCTTAAAAATTTTAAACCAAGAAAACCCTATCAGACTTAAGAGTTGTAAAAACCACAACTTAATGATAATTCTAATGGGTGGGGAACAATTCACTTACTGGTTTTCTTTGCATGTTGACAACCCTGGTACTGATGTTGGAAAATATTGAAAACCACATTATGAGCTTCTTTGTGTGTGTAGAGTATACTTCATAATGCTTAATTATGCCTTTAAGTTAGTTATTAATAGTTATACAACTCTTTACTTTGGTAGCTCGATATCCTTTCAACTATTAAGCCTTGCTCACATGAACTAGAATGGTTCACTTTCCCTCAACAAAGATTTGAATGCTATTTGTTCATCTTTTGAAGTGTTAGTTGATTTACAATCTAGATTTGACCATCATATTATGAAAGATCCGACTATACACAACCGCAATATTCACTAAATGAAAGAAGGCCACATGGAACCACTTGCCAATAGTATGCAGGCTCCACCATTCCTTTCTTGTCATAACTAAGATCCATGTGTCTTCTTTCCCTTGCCCCCATGAGTCATAACCTGTGTGCAAATGTCATCAACGGGGAGACAAGGAGAGGTCAAGATTAAATCTCTTGGATTCTACATACACACTTCTTAATTACCCACAACTTTATCCCTCATAACATTCATGGCCCAACTTAAGATATCTTTACACATGTGAAATATATATGCATTAGTAACACACAAATTATTCTACATTCCCTCTGTTAAAATATTTAATTAATATTTTCTCATACGCTAATGCTTCTACATCCTTTGGATCACTCCACATGACAAATGCTTGCTTCCCCATTGAGAATATGGCAGTAAAAATGAGACCCATATGGGATAGCGGGGAGTAGTAAATATTAATCCACATCACCCACTATCGACCATTGATTTACTTGAAATTTTTTTGATAGACCACTTGACATCACTAGACCCACTATTTAGACCAGACACGTGGCATTCACCCACCAACTCGTGTGATTATTATAATAGGAAAGAAAATCAAATGGGTGCATGGGGAATGTTCTAGATGTGGCCACATCATTCATCACCCACTACCGATCTTCTTTGAAAACCATTTGTATTCCTTCTAAAAGACTTTGGGCCTACCAATATACAAGACACATGGCCTTTGCCTATGAGCCCATGAGAATAAAATAAGAAGCAATAAAATGGAATGAGGATTTGGGGAACAATGAAGATTTGTTTGAATCAATTGAATGGTAGTTAGGTTCCTTATATCTACACATGCCAAAACTGTTAATCTTTAAAGGGGGACCCAACTAGGATGATGAGATCATTCCCATGGAAAATATGACTTAAATTTTAAATGGGATATACCTAGCCCAACTTAAGAAAAATTAAAGCAATGACCCAACACATGATAATCAGTAAAACAAAACTAGAGGGCTGATCTCTTAATGAATTTTGATGGCACAAGATATGAGTTAAGAGACCATGGATTGATAGTGAGGGGTCAATATAGAATTAAAACCTTAGTGAGGATATACACTTAAAATGGTTTTTCAAATAAGGATTTTGAGTGACTAACCATAACACACTGATAAGGAACAAAAACTTAAGCCCTTAGATACAATTTCAACCCAATTTTAAGCAAAATTGGAGATGGGACATCAAAAAATTTAGTGGTTCCACCAAATTTCTATTTAAATCCCAATGTTTTGGCACTTGAGCTCATACCATTTGACAAGAATTTAGCTAAATTATTGTTTACACATTATTCTTATTTATTTGTTATCAATTTTCCCTTTTGAGTCAAAAGGTCTGTAATTAATGATAGAATTTTTTGTCTTACTATGAAAAATTAAATAACAATATTTCTATTTTAATGAAGCATGTTAATCTAGATTTTTTTTTAATTCTTATTATATTTCAGCAAATTATTATTTTCTTATTATTCTCACTTATTTTCCCTCAAGCTTTGCCTTGCTGAGTTAGTAGGGGCCTAATTATCATGTAAAATGCTATGTCAATTTATGGAAATATTATTTAGTAATCATTGCTCATGAATTGAGAATGTTAAGCCAAATTAGTTATTTAAATTATTATTGTGCATGGTGATTACAAGAATCGAAGACAAAGTCCTGAGGATCCTGCCCATCCCCACAACTGTATCTTCCAGAAAACATATGTATATATAATATTGAATTACCCTCATTCATTTATTTTTGTACCCTGCTTTGAAATGGTGTTCTCATTCTTGCATTCTTATGTTCATGTCTGCAAGTGACTTTTATTATGGTGTTACAAATCTAGCTTAAGTGTTGTTTCTTTCTTATTATTTATTTATGCTCTAGTTTTCCATTTTGAGATACTAGATCTTTGATTGTTGAGTTAAAAGTAATTTTTGGTTGTGGAAAGGTGAATGCTATACTTTGAAAAACTATATTCTTTAATTTGATATAGTAAGCAAAATTCAGCAATCGAGACTCAATACTTTCCAATTATTCATGCTAAAGGTGGAATGCATTACAACATGTTGTAGCACCTTTAGTTATGCCAACACTAAATTTTAATGTTAGTTTGTGTTGTAGAACAATTGCTCAGGATCATTAATAATGAACTTAATTTGAATACTAGGTTCCTTGACTCAACAACAAGATAAATTTCAAACTCCAAGCATGCCCTTATGTGTAGGCTATGACATATGTAGCCTTCACTATCATTCTAGTTAGCCCACCTTGTCTTGCTAGCTATGCTAAACTAACTTAAGTAAAAATGATGGAAAGTTCAAAATGATTTTGTTAAATTGAATTTAAAAAATAGATTGATTATCTTTCGTTTCCCAAACCAGTGACTTATTGTCTAGTGGCAAGGCATGAGAGATTCACATGATGATGACCCTAGTTGAAGCTCCACCATTTTTGTTTCCTTCCTAATTATATTCCTCTCTTTTGTGGAGATTAATATGATATCTTTCTTTCTTTCTTTCTTATTTTATATCTAGAATTAGTTAACTCTATTCTTGAGTGGATTGCTATGCTTGGACACCATAATCTTATTTTAGAAAAAAATTATTGTTGAAATTCGATTATATCATACTTTGGCACTGTTGGTTATAGAAAGCTAAATTTATATGATTCTCTATGGTAATGACAAACTAATGGATTTCTTGTCAATTATGATTCTATAAACACTGTTGGGTATGTGTAGGATCATCATGGGAAAAATAGGCCCTTAAGTGGCAAAAAATTCAAAAAAAATAGAGTTAGGAATCTTGATGTAAAAAATTCAGTAACTTATCTATATTATTTAAAAAATATGTAAGAATAGAATATTTATAAAATTGAATGTAGTTTCCAAACTACTAGGTTTATTTATTTTTAAATCTATTTGGTGAAAATTTGAAATTTCAATGCAGTAGTACTTAAATTTCAAGGAAAAAAAAGAAATAGATGTCTGTCTGACCACCCTAACCCCAATAAAATTATAATTATTTTTTATAATATTTTAGATATAAGTAGAGAACTCATGTCTCGATGTGATGGATTTTTTTTGTAATTTTTTTCCAAGTAAATAATTAATTATGAATTTTTTATTAAAATTTAAAAAATATAAAAAATTTGTATGTCTGACCACCTTAACTTGGTCAAAACTTCATGATTTTTTTTTTTTTAATCTTATAGTATTTGAAGCATAGAATGATGCATGTTTTGATTAAAAGTGTGATACCATTTGAAAGCTATAGATCATTTTCAATCAGCCTATCAATTAGGACTTTATTTGTAATTCAAATAGAAAATGAATAATAATTATTTATTAAATTCAAAATAAAGCATAATTTATATTGGTGGAAAGTTGAGAATCTCCTTTAAGAACCCTTTTGTTTCATCAATTTTTGGTTGAAAAAGTCATCAACCATACCCTACATACCCATCATGCCACTTTTGACCCATCATGATCCTGCACGTACCCTATTACTAAAACCTAAAAACACAAAAAATAAAAACAAGACTATTCTTTGCACATTTAGGTAGGAACTCGTTGCTTTGCAACTCTTGTTTAAGATATGGCAAGTAAAAATAAATGAATAGAATGAAAAATATAACAAGTAAACAAATTGTGAAGAGTTCAAAAAATTTCCTAAAAAATTAGTTCAATATTTTTTTTGATTATGGTCTTTGTGACAGAAAAACCTCAAAAATTTGTGATAAAAAGTTTATGTTCCTTGAAAATCTTCCCTTATCGCTCAAAATTTTGTAGCCAATAAAATTTTAGGGAAAATAATTTTTGAAATTTGAAAAGTTAAAAATCTTACATTTTACATTAAGAAAGATAAAATATAATGTATCAAGAAAATAATAATGCATTTTGATTGGCTGCAAATAAAATGTTTAATCACTAGTGAGAAACTACCCTTACCTATAGTTCCATGGTAGAAACTAAAAATGGCTAAGATGGCATTATCCATGTGCCTATTTTTTTACTCAAATTGTAATTTATGCCAAAGGTGTATCCAATTTGAAAGAGATCAACCTAAATTTTGAAATCTATGGCCGACTTCTCTCCACAACACCTATCCAACGATTGAAATGGAGTGCATCATCGATCATGTTCTGCTCAAAAGGAAATACATTTAAGGAAAAATAAATACATCAAACGTTGTCCCTACAACTATCATATTTGGCATTCGCTATACACCTGGAAATCACACTTGCTTGAATGTTTCTACAATGTTTCCAACAAATCATATTTACATTGCCCACCACTACTTTTCCTTGCTCAGATTTGACTGCCTAGTTAATGTGTTAGATTGCATTAAGCAAAAATAACTTCTCTATGTCATTGTGTTCCTCTAAACATAAATGCTCCTTGCCACTACCATCCTATAAATATCCCATTGATATTTTAGTTTTATTTATCTCCAACAAATTTCACCGACTTCTAAGACCTTTATATATCCATTCATCCCTTTCTTCTTTTCATTGTCAATTATCTGCGCTTTCTCTAGAGCTTGTCAACTTTATTTCCAGCTCCTTGTTTAAGGTTTTTTGCGCTTTCTCATCAGGTAATGCACTGTTTAGTAATTCCTTTTTTCTTGGTAATGCACTGTTTAGTAATTCCTTTTTTCTTTTTTGTTTTATTTTCCCTTAATTGTACCAACCAAATATATCTCCTGTAAATCAAAATTGTAAATGTTAATTGGAGATTGCTACTATAATTAACACAAGCATATTGTTGTACAAAATTGAATAAATAAATGTAAACGTAGGGCAGGAACATAAATGTCAAACAATAAATATAGAAAGTAAACAATTGAAACCTAAATGTAAACTATAATATCCAACGATAAATATAGAAAGTATGGATTACATACTTTGGTTGCAAGCATATTCTGATTAAATATAAATCTGTTTTCCTCATCTATTCTTAGATTTGTAAATTAGTACATCAACTTGCAATTAGTATTTATAACACAAGTTCAACTGTATGAAGTAAATTTCCTCCGAGTACAATCGTGACTTAATAATATATTTATGCTTTTGTTACCTGTATTATATACTTTGAATCGAATTAATTGAAATCAAAATTGTAATGTTAATTGGAGATTGGAAAACTGATCAAACACCATCTTTATAGAATGTAAAACTCTTAGAGAAGGCTTCTATGTTTTCTGTCCAAAAATTAACATAATCAATTGTGTTATTTTTTCCAATATGTGAAACCTAATCATCTTTCAATTTTATGTCGGAAAGACTTGGGTAAAATCAAACTCACACTTGTTAGGATAACCGAGTTCAAGGCATTGCTTGAGATTAATTCTTCAGCAGGGGTACGCACAGGTCACGGGAGATCCAGTTGATTCCAGTGAGATAGGGATTAAACCTAATTGTAGGAGGAATCATTCTAGCACTGAAATTGACAAGCCTTTAGTGGTTTGACCTCTCTGAACCAGTAGTCACATCTATGTTTATTCAGTATAAGGCTTTTTCCTCTCTATTTTTACGCATTTAAAGGGAATCTTGACTCTAAAATTGAAGTGCATTTCAAAAATTCCTTATACGGTAATACTCCAAACCCATATTATAGAAATAAAATCTACACCCTAACAACAATCCAAACCAATATTGGCATTTAAACCCTAGAAATCAATGACTATCTTGCATCTTTATCAAGCAACAAGATTAAACAAATCTCACCCGTTCATCAATTTTCGCCATTTTTTTTTGCAATTTTTCACCATTTTTTGCTGCTTTCCCCACCACTATTTATTTTTGCCCCTCCAAACTCTTTATTTCGTTGAGGGTTTTAGAGTATGTTTATAAAAAATGAAAATTATGGCCAAAATCGTAATAATGAGACCATTTAGGTTTTAACATTAAGTCAACTGGATTACCTTAAGGGTGCATGCCTTTGACTTGCAAAAGGAGATTTACGACCACCTGCAGCCAAATTACCTGAGCAAAATGAAAACAACACTCCCATGTCTAGTCCTCCTCCCATGGTCAGGCACCCCTTTTCTACAAACGACTTCCTTATTTTTTCTAATACATATGATGAGCACGTAGGCGCTCGACATGTTCCCATGCTCCTCTGTAATTATCAACTAAGAGAACTTTCTTTAAATAATGTGATTACAACAGTTATATATGGAAAGGTAGAAGCATAGACAAAGGCACGCAAACTCCCTACATTATTCGCATGCAATAGTTCAATGCATAGGCCACGAAACCTTTTGAACATGTGGATGAGGCCAAATAACTCAATCTTTTGTAGGCTAGCTTTATTTTCTTATTAGATAAGTCGTGCACAAAGACTATTTCGAGAGTTTAAACAATATATTTATATGGTAAATGGCCCACCACGCTTTTACTTCTATATTTTGCCTAATTCCTTATATTTTTTATTTTCTTTTTAAATATAAAAATAATTATTTAGTTTTGCATTTTATGAATTCATGTTATTGTTGCTTTACACCAATAAGATCAATATTAAATTTCGCACTTTCTTAATGCATTGACAAGCCCGTAAATTTTATTTTTCATATGGCATTAAGTATTAAGATTATATTGCCCACCGCAGATAAGAAGCCTTATAGTGTTTGTTTGCTGCTAACTGAATTGTAAATGAATACTTTAGCAATCAATTTCAATGTAACTGTACTGACTTTATATGAGATTGAGAAGCTTAGAATTCCCTAGGGTTTTTTCCAAAAAATAATTCACAAAAAATTTATGGTTTTTATTGATTTTAATTTTACTTTTCTTGGAAGAGGAGACCAAAAATCATTTTGTTTTGGCTTCTTCTTTTTTCTCTTTAATTCCATGTTTAAATGGAGCTGAAATTTGTATTTTATATGAAATGAGAAAATAATTAAATATAAATATTTATAATTAAGTTTAACTTAGTATTTTTTTTTTTTATTGCTCTATCTTCATATTACTAAAAATATAAAATACATATTATTCACTCTTCTTATTCATTTATTTGAATTATTTCAACCCTAGATTAATATGAATAATTCTCAATTAAATAATAAACTTCTTCATTTTTCAATTGATGAAAAATATATAATATAAATAAACACATTTAACTATATAAATCATAGATAAATTTTTACCCCTCTCTTTTTTTTAAAAAAAAATTATATAAATCATAGGCCAAAACTAAAAAATACCAATGTCTTTTTACATTATGTTCCCGTTATTTAAGACCTACAAACTAATAAGACTTCTTTATTGCTCATTTACACCATGTTTTCATTATCTAAGACCACAAACTACTCTACCAAAGGTAACTATTATTTTTTTTTAATATCAACTTCAACATTTTGTTTTCTATTAGTTGTTTTTCAAATACTAACTAGATCTTTTGTTTATTAAAGATACATTAGAGTTCAATGTGACTGTTTTACGATTTCGCTATACCATTAGATTCAACCAATATGTCTACTCAAAATCAAATATAGCCATACGATTTTTTGATGTACCCCATTACACACCAAAAGTGTAATAGCTAGTTTATATTCAATTGAAGCAAGTATAGAACAAACATAGTTTAGTAAAGAGCGGTTGTAAAGGATAGGAACGTCACATCTCATATCCCGCGTATTTCGTTTACTTTTACTTGGCATATCTTACGAGTCACCACTACCACGAGAACAATTGGTTGCCCATATTGTAAATAGATGTTCACAATGACGACTCTTTTTTTTCGTATATTTTTAAAGTGCTTTTGAAATGTATGTGGTTTGCTTATATGTAAATTTTTCCAGACAAAATATTTCACTGTAAAGAATAAACTGAAAACCTTTTAAAGAACAATAATTATCGAAGAAATCGATGGGCTTACCGACGCATTTATATGACCTTATTCCATATTCTGGCCAGCGGTGTTTTTCTTGGAATATTCATCACAGAGACGGCAATCGTCTCATTATTTTAAAAACAAAATAGCGCGGTACTTATAACGTACATTTCCACTGATCATGATATATTGGTTCCGCCGTCCCTTAATCAAGTCCGCCTCTCAAATTAGATGCTAATTGTTTGTTACCCTTCAAACAAAATGGCGTGATTTTTACAATGGCAAGCTTGAGCTATTTATGGCCATAATATCTATACAAATTCTTCATCTTCTTCAGAGAACTGTTTGTGCAGGAAATATGGCAAGAGGGATGGTGATCGCAAAAAAATGTTTGGTAGTGTTTATAGTGGTAATAATACTGAGTGTGGGGATGATGGTTTCAGCACAGCAGCCGTGCGCAAAGACTTGTGGCACTGATGGAGACTGTTTTGGGGAAAATGATGACTGTTGCTACATTGGTTATTGTGGCAACGGCCTTGGTTATTGTGGCGACTGTTAAGAATCTGAGAAGAAAATGTCTGCATTTGGTCGTAAATCATAGAAATAAGCAGACAAGCAAATTCCCCATCTTAATGTTATGTAAGCATGAGAGTCACTTTTCTTATATAGTAATATAATATACTATCTTATCTTTCCTTGAGTTTATAAATTGCTGAATTTTGTTGCTGTTAATTATTTTTTGTTTGTCTCAATGCTCCTTTGAAGGAGCACTGTTCTGGAACAATAGTTATAATAGAACGAGAATGATTATATGGGAAACAATGTTTACATCAGGTTAGATAAAGTGAAGATCAATGTTTATATGATAAAATAATAAGTTGTACAATTCAATTGGTACAATATTGGAGTTTTGCTATAAACACAATTAAAATAAGCGGCTCAAAATAAGTATTCTTCACAAATAAAGAATTTACTGATTTATTTGTTTTTAAATAGCGATACAATATTATATCAATAATTAATATACTAGGTCTAATATATGAACTAATTTATGAAAATTTGCTTATCAAAATCAAGAAGAAACTAAACATTTAACATCTTATATTGTTTAGATAAAACAATTAAAGATTAAGTAATAAGAGAAACAAAATTAAAACTCAGTGAAGATTTGAGTCATCTTGGTTGGATCCCCACTGCCATTTTCATATTTCATGACCATTTGAATTAGGCTTCTAACTATATTTACATTACTTTCTTTACTTTGGTTTCCTACCATCATTTTTCTTGGTGCAAAGAAGTGGCTCTACCTATGCAAGGATAATAGAGTTGACCCCATAGCTAATAACACCCTACTCACCATGAAGAAGTGGAGAGTTGATGCTAATTCTACAAAAAAGAGACCATATATCATGATAGAAAGTCCTCAAGAGTTACCATTATGGCCTCATCTATAGCCCCATGTTATCGAAAATAAGCATGAAATACTTAAGTAGGAGGAACCTAAGTAACTATGGGTGAAAGCAGATGTTCAGGCACCAAAAATGGACAAAAAATTGTGGCCAATAATTCTTAAATAAAGTGGATATAAATTTTAGAGAAAACAAACATTTATTGTCAAATAGCTATCCAGAACAATGGATCTTGATTTTATTATGGACATCCATTTTAGAAAATATAACTGCAATCATTTTCGACAACATATTTGGAAAAAATTAGGTTCATATTCAAAAAAACCTTCATGAGTTTTTTGGATTTATGCTTAGAAATCCAATTTGAGTGCTTCGAACTACTCTTATATTTTTAGGCTAGGCTTAACCAACACACTCTAAGTATTGAATACATAGATGGATGATGTGTGGACCTCTTAACCCATCTCAATCATTGTTCCTGATCATATTTCCTATTTTCTGTATATGCAACAAACAGGTTTCCAACCCAAATAGTTTTCATTTGTATGCATAATATTGGCCTAGGCAAAAATGGGAGCTTTCGAAAAGTGTATGGACATCCATGAGAACATAATGGAAGGTGGATTATAGTTGGGAATTCTTTGGTAGATATTTTTGCAAAATATTGAAGAATAAAAAAAGGAATGTGAATTGCTTCACAAGATGCCTCAAACAAATGTTGTATTGTTTATTCTTCTGATTGTATGATATGCACAAAATATTATTTGAAAAGGATTTAGAAACTTTCAATCAAATTTAATTGATAGAAATAATCTAGAATCTTCCAAGTTTGTCAACATCTTTCCTATCTATGCCAAAATGGGAACTCTAAAATAGGGTATGGACATCCACCAGAAGATAAAGGAAAGGGATTTTGTTAGATTTTGTAGTTATAATTTCCCTAGTAGAGATGTATAAAAATTTGGAAATATAAAAAAGGAACCTAAACTATTTGAAAAAATGCCTCAAAGTGTACTATTCTAATTAAACAACCTATGGATATTAAAAAAGGGGTTTTTTGAAAAGGATTTAGGAAATTCCAACCAAATGGAAATAGAAAGTGTAAGCTTCACTCTACAACCTTTTCGAAGATCCTTTCAACTTGTGTCAAATGGGACCTTTGAAATAGGGTATGAACATCGATAAAAAAAAAGGATAGAGGAATAATTTAGAGGTAGTTGGAACTAGTTTGGTATACATGTATGTAAAATATAGTTACATATTTTAAAACCTACATATTCAATTTGTAGAGTAATTTTCATACCATATTCAACTTATATAGTTCTTTTGTTTGGATAAATTGTTAGAATGGGATGTCATGAATCAATTTAATGGGAAATGAAGTTTATAAGACATGGGCATGTAATTTATTGAATTACTCAATAAGAGCATCTAATCATATACATGATAGTGTCTAAAGGTTATGTTTCCTAGTTTCTTGGAATAAACTTAAAATTGATAACCTTGTACATAATCACCTCTCTACCTATTATGGTAGGATATAATGAGTCAACAATATTTGACTGTTGGTTATCTTTTGTAACAAAATTGATACAATAACTCTATTATACCTTAGTGCAGCCCCTTGTTTACATTTGATACTATTTTGACAACCCATTATCACCATTATGGTTTTTCTTGGATGTTGATTAAAAAAATTGAGTAACATTGAATCTAGTGTGTGTTTTAAAGTCCCTTTGTATGTTGAATAGTGTCTCCTTATGTAGGAAGTAAGGTTGTAATGATAGGACAACCCTCCTTGATTACAAATTCCTATAATAAAACTATTAATTTCATGCACTTTGACTATAACTCTTGTATTACTAGTCCTTCAACTTAACTAAAAAACTGTTTACCTTAAATTATTTTAATAACATTTTGTTTCCACAATCCATGATAGTGTGTGCATGATTTCTGGAATAAGCGTATTGCAATTTTTAAATTATTTTAATAACATTTTGTTTCCACAGTCCATGATAGTGTGTGCATGATTTATGGAATAAGCGTGTGCATGATTTAAATTATTTTTTTAAAATGTGATAGAATAGTGTCAATGGCTTGAATTTTTTAGAAATATAAGTCTTTAATAGAAAAAGTAGGGTTTACCACCATGGAACGATAAACCACTAATGCTTTTCCCTGCTAAAACATTCAATTATGAGGCTAAAATAAACAAATAACAATTAGTAACTAACCCTAACTGTTATAGCAATGAAAATGGGATTTTTGAGAGCTTAAAATGATGTGTACCTTGTAGAAAACTTATTATTTTTAGGCCACAAAGGACTCATTCAACTTTAGTGGAAAATGGGTCCCTATTAGGGTTCTAAAAAATGACTTCTAGGCTTTATTCCTCTTAGTCAACATTCCCAAATCCTAGATTTTTGCTGCTTCAAAACCTTTAGAGGACTCATTCGCCTTTAGTGGCGAATGGGTCCTTTAGGAAAAACTGATATTATTTCATGGCGTCTGTCTCAATTTGAGTTTCCAGCTCCTGAAAGTTAGAAATTAATTTTGTAGAGCTCTTTCCATGATCTTGCGATATAGATGACAACTTTTACAACTTTAGAACCTAAAACATGCAATCACACATGCAAGAGGAGAAAAATGTTGTTTTTTAAGGGATAGGGGTTCACCTTGGTCAAACCCCTTTTGCATAATTGAACCAATTGATGAAATAATAAAATAGAAGCATAAAACATGAAAAATGAAATTGATGATACCTTGGATGATGTCTTGGAGTATAAATCTGCAAACTAACATGAAGTGGCCATGAAAAATGTAGATCTTGATCTCAAATGGATATGAGACAATACTTGCAAGAAGGATCTTCAATGCTACATCAACAATCTTTGCTAAACAACATGCATGAATGCATAGAACCCTTGACATGATTAAATGATCTTAAATTGCTGCAATAAACTCTTCTAATATTCCTTGAAATTCCTTGTAAATTCTCTATATATTCTCTTTTAGACTCAAGTTTTCTATAAGGATGCTCTCTAAAATTTGCTAGGTGAAACAATGTGAATTAACCCATTATTTATACTAAATTGAGAGATTAACCCAGAAATTCAAAGAACTCAAGGCAACCTTAGATCTAGGTATTAAAATTAAAACTTGGATCATGTCACAATTAAATTCAAAAAAATGGTCTTATTAAGGGAGGACCCATTCGCCACCTTGGGTGAATGGGTCTTGACTCAATTTACTAGGACATAACCCTAGGTATTGAAAGAGGGCTAAAACCCATTTGAGATCAACTAAAAAAGGGGGATCCTATTAAGGGAGGACCCATTCACCATCTAGGGTGAATGGATCCTAGCACACTTTTCCAAGACCAAACTTTTTGCAATGAAATATTTTCTTAATTAAATTATAAGTGTTGGGATAGATCTTCAGGAGATGTCAAGATTAAGACTTAAATTTGAATGAAAGGGGGTTAATTACTCCAATTACCCTCAATTAATTAATGATCACCTAGATAAATGTGAAAGTACCTTATAACACTTTACAACACTTAAACAAGGTACACATTATGTTCATTTTACTTAGAAATGGTCCCATTCAACTTACTGAAGCAGGTACATCCAAGAAAAGTGTGAAAGTGTGTTAAAGAACTTTACAACACCCTTGAAAAGGATCAATTAAGGAATTTTTTAGTCAAATAGTATTGGAGTAATGTGAATGTGCAGCACATTGCAGCTTAACACTCGAGGCAACGATGGTTATATTTAATGTTAATTAACAAACCAAGTAAGGGGGGAAAAGGCTACTTTTCTATTACTACATTTTACCCCCACTTTAGTGAGAGGATGTCCCCATGTAAAAATCACACTAAGTAGACATCCAAGAGACTTAAGTATGCAGAAATAACAAAGGTACATGATCATACCCTATCAAAGGCCAAAAAAATAAACATAAACAAAGGATCAAGCACAACCATTTCAACATGATATGGAACGAGGTTGTTTGTCCATAACATATGCTGCTCACTCTAGGGTAGTGGAACCTCGGTCATCACTAGGTGAGTTGTCTCAGCGAAGTGGTTTAGTGACAACATTATTCCAATGTGTCAGCTTCTCACTGTATAATGAGAAATTCATTCCATTTTATCAACATCTCATCATACTAACCATACCAAAGTTATCCTCCTGATAAGTTCAATAAGGCACCAAAATGTAAATACTTTTGTAAATGCTTTTGAATGTTATGTAAAATTTTATAAAAGAGGATTTTTATTTTTTTCATGTAAAGGTCTATATGTAGAGACATCATTCTTAATTTCTCGAGAGGACAAGTCAAAGAAATGTTATGGTCTCAAAGGAAATCAAAATCGATGTTACCACCAAAAAAAGTACGCCTCATAAGAATAAAGAAAGTCACATAGTCAAACACGAGTTTTGATGTATGCCCCCACTTTAAAGTGGTTACTAACACCATTACTATAAGCAATTGCTTTAAAGTAGAAGAAGACATATGAGGAAGCATTAGGAAACCTAATACTGAAGTCATATGTTTCCAATAAAGCTGTATGTCATCGAAAAGGGAAGGAGGAGTTTCCCATGGCTTCGATGCAGCCTACATGGAGCTAACTTAAGGCATATTTTCCAAATCCCAAACGCTCTTATATATACAAGAAGGTATTCAAATATCCAAATAGTACATTGACATATGAGGGACAAGACTCGTAACCTTTCGAGTTGAGTGTAAGATGGGATGGTGTGAAGAATGATTGATGAGAAACATAATAAGAGTGAAATCAGTATCAATTAGGAATTAGGTGCCCCAATATTAGGTATTAGCACCAAAGTCAGCCAAAGATGTTGGTTTTCTTACTTTCAAGACCTAGATTCATTAATTAGAATGACCATGAACTTTGTGACATGCACAAAATGAACTCTTGTAGTAAAATTTCTTTTGTGTTCTTAGAAGGAGAGATATCAAATGATCTTGGAGGAGTCCTAACAAGATAAACTCTTGATCAAAGGAAGAAAGTGTCACATTATTTTTTGACAAAGATATCTCTTGCTTAGTATTAGGTTCATTACTTACGACTCTTTAGATTGTGAGATTTTTGCACTACATTTATAAGAGGTGTAAAATTTGTCAAAGTTGAATCATTAGTGTTTTGCATGATGAAATTAATGTTGAGTGAGGACTTATTCATTTATTTCATGTCTTCAAAGTATAATAATCAAGAGAATTGATTTCTATCAATTTAGGATGTACTAATGTTAAATTTGTCTTAAAATATTCTTTTTTAAGGTTGTTGACATTAATTAAGGCTTGTTTGACGATGTAGTATTTATTTATGTCGAGTTTAGGATGTACTAATGTTAAATTTGTATCTACAAAATATTTTTTTAAGGTTATTTGGCAATGCTTGAGAAAGTACATTTTGACATTTGTATTTCTATCAAAG
This sequence comes from Sequoia sempervirens, assembly GCA_007258455.2. Classification (NCBI taxonomy): domain Eukaryota; kingdom Viridiplantae; phylum Streptophyta; class Pinopsida; order Cupressales; family Cupressaceae; genus Sequoia; species Sequoia sempervirens. The sequence goes on from VDFB02111621.1 coordinate 18,889, forward strand.
GACAATAACCAAGACCACGGAGAGTTGTTTCTTGCATGTTACATTCTATAGGGACACAAATACCTTGTTCTCTACCACCACATCATTTTCTGCTATAACCAAGTTGCTTCATAAGTTCATAACCTCTTCCATAAAATTTTTTCATTTCTTTAGGATTCAAAAGTTGTTCATAATCAACCTCATCGAAATGTGTTGTGTAATTTTATTGATCTTCTAGGTTAGTTGAGGTGGATTCTTTTGAATTTTGTGTTAAATCTTGTGTTGAAATTACTGCTTTTTCATTTCGCTTGTAAGACATTTTTGTTATGATTTTTTTATTTTCCCATGAATGTTGGTGTGAAATCTAAGGAACCCCAATTGTCTTCCAATAACTTCATGACTTCCTCAATTTGATTCTCATGTTCTTCCTTTGTGATTTTCACTTTTTAGTTGTATACAATTCTTCCAAAGGATCTCGTCCTTCTTGTTCAACCATTAGGCAACTTTCAAGTTTGGGATCAATTTTTAGTGTGTAAACTTTGTTGTTATAGACATACTTCATTATAGAATGTAGAGTGGAAGGCTCACCATTCATCTTATGAATCCACAGTCTTCCTAAAAGGAGTTTATAAGAAATATCCTCAAGCATAACATGGATAGGATTTTGCAATGTTACTTCCCCAACTCTGATAGGTAATGTGATGACTCTGAGCGGTTGTTTTCGTATGTTGTCAAATCCATGAATAGATAAATAATGAGATTTAATATCATTTTTACTCATTCAAAATTTTTTCAATAGGTTCACACTACACATATTGAGGGTCAAACCTAGTCAACAAGGGTTTTTTTATCTCAATTTGGCCAACATGGACTATTATGTTGAAAGCTCCATACTTCTTCTGAATTTCCAAGAGAGGTAACTCACGTTGATGAAAAACTATGTCTAATTTCATTTCATTTTTCTATTGAATTAATTTTGCAACATTTTTTGAACCATTGTTAGAAGGAATCATAAAAAATTTCAAGGCCTATTGGAGTATGCTATGATAATTAGGTGATGTTTGAAGTAGTTCCCATATGGAGATCTTAACGGGAGTATTATTAAGGTGTTCAACAAGATTGTATTCCTTTCCATTATTTGTGGTCAAATGAGGAGCACTATCAAGATTGGATTAGGAAAAGGGAGGGATCTTGAAGGTGTTTGTTTTGGCTGCAGATTGTTCCTAGTGTTATATGAATGAGCAAAAGTGTTATAATTCGATTGTTGTGAAACATTATTCTTAGGTGGTTCAAGAATGAGGACAATTTTATTTTTATTTTGTGGTCATTGTGATGGTGGGTAAATAATTAGAGGATTCTTAAGATGTCCCATAGGGTATGTAGGAGGTCTAATACTAAAGGGGGATCTAACAGACACTTGTGCATTCAAAACCTTAGCGGTTTCAGGTTGGTGTCTTTCTAATGAAGGGGAATCTAGTGTCATCTCTTAACCCTCATATAATGAAGTCACATCACTATTTTTTTCATTGTCTTTCACCATGATATCCTCCCTATGAGGAGAGTTTTTAAGAGAGATACAAACAAGATGTCCATGGCATTCAGTGTTTGGTTCTTCTAAAGTAACTTCATCACAAGTAAGGGAGTTATCATTAGATGGACTATCTTACTTATCAATGATAGAATTCTCTTGTTCAATAGTGTCTTCCTTAGGGGGAGAGAGGTGGCTAATATTTTCATGACTCTTATTTCTTTAATCTTCTAACATCAATGTATCTTCTTTACCAATAGAGATATTAGGAGAAGATCCAATTTGATTGTTATGATTGTCCACGATTTCATCCTTATTCTCTTATGTCTTAATATATATCCTAGTATAAGGGCTTTTATCATGCTTGTGAATGATTGGATCCTTTTGTTCAAATAGATCTCCCAAAATGGTAGGGGCACTAAGAAAGGGGAAAATGAAATTTTCATGACTTTCAAGTGTTTCTTCCAACAATAATCTATTTCCTATTTGACTAGGAAGTATATTAGGAGAAGAACCAATGTGATTATCATGATCATCTACAATTACATCCCTATGTCCTATAATGTCTCCCAAAATAGGATAGGTAGGGGAAGAAACATACGGAGGGTTGTCATAGATCTTAAAGATTTTTTTATATAATGCCAACATATCCTCATCATGCATAACATTATCACAAGAGGGGAAGATGTTGGGAGATGTGTTACATATTTAGGTTTCAATGCTCTCTTTGTGTATCATGTGATTGTCATGATTACCTATTGTTATGTCATGTTGTTTAGTAATGTATTTCCTAATATGAGGGATAAGGGGAGAGAAACAACTAGGGTTCTAAAAAATATCATTGATTAGTTCCTCTAACACCTAAATATCTTCTTCACAACTAGGAGAGATATTATGAAAAGAACAAATATGATTGTTATGATTACCCAAGGTTGTATTCTCTTTCACCAAATCATCCTCATGAGTTTGAGGGATGGAATTATGTTTATAAATGTAGCATACTAACATTGTTTGACCAAAATAAAAATTAATTCTAACCATCCTATGCAATGATTCACAAATATAAACAATGTATGGGTATGTATACGATCAACATGGAAAAAATAGACCCTTAAGTGACAGAAAATTTAGAAAAATCAGAGTTAGGAAACTTGACATAAAAAAATGACTAAGTTATCTATATTATTTGAAAAATATGTAAAAATAGAATGTAATTTCTAAACTACTAGGTTTATTTAAAAAAAATCTGTACATTGAAAATTTGAAATTTGTCTGATACTACTTAAATTTCAAGGAAAAATAAAGAAGTAGGTGTCTGTCTGACCACCCTAACCACAATAAAATGATAATATTTTTTATAATATTTTAGATATAAGTAGAGGACTCATGTCTGATGTGATGCATATTTTTTTGTAATTTTTTTCCAAGTAAATAATTAATTATGAATTTTTTATTACAACTTTTAAAAAATATAAAAACTCATACGTCTAACCACCTTAACTTGGTAGAAAATTCATGAAATTCATTTTTTTTTTGTAATCCTATAGTATGTAGTATAGAATGTGGTAGCATGTTTTGAATTCAAAAAATGTGATATCGTTTTGAAAGCTATAGATGTTTTCAATTAGCCTATCAATCGACACTTTAGTTGTATGAATAGAAATTAATAATAATTATTTATTAAACTCAAAGTAAAAGCATAATTTATGGTGGAAATTTGAGTATCTCCCTTAAAACCACTTTGTTTTACATCAATTTGGAGTAAAAAATTAGGTAAATCCACATACCTACAAAACCTGTCGTATATCACCACTTTTGGCCCATCTCATTTGATCTTGCACATGCAGAGTATCAAAGATGAAAATTACTTTTATCCAATGTATGCAAGACTTCAAAAATGCAAACAAGGTGTATCCAAAAATGAAAAGAACTTTTATCAAACTTATGCAAATCTTTATGAAAGTAAACATTATGTATGCAAAGTGAAATTAATTTTGTAATGGGCCTTTGAAGGACAACAAACCACCACACAAATTTTTTTTTTTTTTTTTTTTTGAAAACATTGCATAAGATTAATTTGTACATTCATTACATGAAAAGAAATTATACATTTACAAGGTCATTCACATCCTCTGGGGTACACGAAATGGTCATTACGATTCATAAAATTTTGTCAAATGAACGTGATTAAACCAACCAATATTACATAATGATAACATCCAATCATCCATAAACAATAAAGAGGAAAATTGTACATCATTCTATTACAATTCAACTCATAGATCAATAGTACAATTGTGGAGCATATTCCCACAGATACAACACATCATGGATACAATAGTACAATTACAAAATGATTTCCATATATCGATGGGAAGGGTACATCAGGTACTAAAATAATACATCATTGAAGATTATGGTACAAAACGAAGATCAGTTTTCCACCAAGAGAAGCTCTAGTAACTCTGTGTCTGCTTCTGCAACACGAACACAAACTGGGGACCCAATGGGGTGCATAGCACGTTCCACCCGACCACGTGGACCCAAAGGTCCACCCCCCGTGCTAGGAGATGACAAGAAAGGATCCACATCCAAACAAGGTCAAGTGTACAAGGCTAACTCAACACAAACATAAAACAACATCAACAAGTACAACTTCGCTTGTTTAGGAAACTCTCCCAAACAGTTCTGAAACAAGGCTCGCAACAACAAGGGTGTACCAAGCATAAAGGCCACAAAACGAATACACGTGCAAGGAATGAACCATCTTGCTCATAGTCATAACCAAGGCAAGGAAAATCATGGAGCGAGGAACACCCATGAGAGCTCAAGAAAAAGAATACGATCAATGGATCACAAAGGTCTAATCATGAGAAAATGCAACACATGGAAGGTTTCCCATTGCCTCTTGAAGCCTAACAACCTACACCCATAACTTATAAAAAGGGGGGGACTTAAACATTTACGGGTTCCCAACTCATCCACAATTTGACTAAAAGAAAGTCAATGCATAAAGTTTTCTCACACAACATTAATACAAAAGGAAGATTCACATCATGGGATCACAAAATGACTACATAAGTTTCATAACTCACGAAACGACAAGTGATAAACGAAAGAAGCTATATCATAATGGGACCTTCAAACTAAAACAAGATAACATAATCAATTTAATGCAACATCAAACACAATTACCAGCAGCAAATGACCCATTAGAGCATCCAAGGAAAATCTCAATATCCTCCTCACATGATATTCAAACAATTGCACTTTGGCTAATAACCAGTTAATATAAATCAAACACAAAACAAAACCAAGCTTTTAATTTAACACAAATGTTCACTCTAAGTACCTCCATGAAGAACTCTCAACTAGCTCACAACTTCACCCACATTCAACAATCAATTCTAACATGTACATGATTAAATAAGTCATGTCAATTAATTAAGTCCTCATAAATGATTCTTTAAAATATTAGTAAATGAATAATGTTAACTTAATAAATATTTTATTAACTTGATTTAATAATTAGAATGCATTCACCTTTTAATTAACTTCACTAAATTTACTAATATTTTCTATCTTTATTAATGGACACGTGAATATATTTAGTGGATAAACCTGTAAGAATAATAATCAATCATATATATTCTATCTATTATTTCACTAAGAAGTAATTTAAAATAGCTAAGGAAATAATCGGAGCACATTTTCTTGATATCCCACTAATCATTTTAAAACATTTAAATAATCTTTTAAGTTTCAGTAAGGATCAATAGCAATAAGTTTCAAAGAATATTTGAACCCTCATTACGTTTCTCTAAACATTATTAATAAGATGATTATTGATTAGACTATTGCCCTTTAGTCTTAAGAATATGGTAACTCATTATTATTTGATTTATTTATTTTCCTATTATTTATTTATTTGATCAATTATCCATTTCTACACAAATTAGAAAGTATATACATATCCTCTATATGCATATATATAAGGTCTATTTTCTTTAGAAAGTAATTTGTTGTATAATAATAATAACAATTACTTACATCTTAATGCTTTATTTTCTATATATTTTATTTTACTCCATAACAAGGGAGTCCTTTCCCTCAAAGGAAATAAAGTAATTCTCTTTCTTTATTAATCTTTTCCTTATCATACTCTTATCCTAATTAATATACTCATATTATAAGATGGAGGGGAATGTATTCTACATTCCTTTAGTTAAGGAATCTTTAAACATAAAGCATACGTGGGATCTCCCTTAAACTAGGGTTGGGAACCATGAGTACTACTAAGGAAGTTTATCGTATAACTAATCAAAGACTAACACAAAACACTCTACAAACCCTTTTAATATTTTATTTATTTCATTAATAAAATCATAGACGAATTTAGTGGGCCTACTTTAGACATTTTAAGAAATGGAAGACTAAGTCATATGATTATTATTTTATTTTATTCATGTATTTTAAGTCGTGAATTCACTTACTCAGGAGAGTTAGGAGGCTATGACTTACAGATTTATCTATCCTTCATAGTTCCCACTATTCTTCTCTCATGTCATTTAATTTGTTTAACAAAAAAAAACACACCAACTTAAGCTCCTCACCTGACTCCAGCTACTATTTACCATTGTTAGTTTCTTTTTATTTCTAAGAAGGCTGGAAAACTTCACATAAATGCAATTGGCATGAGTAAAGTAACAGATTCTTTAAAACTTTAAACTTCCTATGATGTTCAAGTGTTGTGGCTAAGATAGGCTGGAAATGGAATCAAAGAGATTATATAAACCTCTACAACATTCTGATTTCAAGTACTGCAAATGTGACAGGTTGCCAACGGAATCAGGAAGGTTATTTAAATCTCAACAACATTCTATTCTCAAGTGCTGCTGTTGTGACAGATTGCGAATGGTATTAGGGAGGTTATTTAAAGTTATGCACCCTCCACAGTCTGAACACTGCCGCAGCAAGACATGTAATATGTTTGACAAAATAGCTCAAAGAAATGCGGTCTCGGGGGATGCAATGATTGCAGGATATGCACACAATGGATTTTGCAAGGAAACTCTCAAAATCTTAGCATTAATGAAGCACCCTGCAGCACACCCTTACGTAGTAAGCTTTGCTTGTGTATGACGTGCGCAGAAGGCAGGTTTATCGGAAGAGGGCTGCACATATTTCACACATCAGTCGCCCCTATTGCATTACAGATATAGCTGATCAACAAGAGTGCATGGTTGACCTTCATGTCCGTAACATGGACAAGGGAAGTGACTGTTTGACAGAAGCCTCAAAGAAATATGAAAAAGCGCGTGCACTGATTGACATAATGCCTCTAAGAAATATGATCTCATCGACTGCTATGATTGCATAATATGCGCAAAACGAAATTGATGAAAAGGCTTTAGAACTTTTAAGCAAATGCATTTGGTAGGTGTAAAGCCCATCTCTGAAACCTTTCTCAGTAAGGGAACATTCATAGTGAAACCAGATGCTCGCATACGAAGAATTCGAGTGATAAAGATGAAGACTTTTATAGTTAAGTATCACATTCAAATCAATTTTTCTCTCTCTATGTGAAATTATCTTTGGCAACCATTACAATTCTAATGTGCAAATAGCTTGACTAGAATGCTGATTACATTTTCCTATAAACAAAAATGAGCATAGAGCAACGAAGGACCTTACCAATCTCCAAATCTTGCCAAGGATGTGTAGCCACCGACCTCCCAGACAAAGATGCAAGATTCCTTTCATTCAAAGATGAATTAGGAGGGCGTGAATCCTAGGTTTCGTTGCCTGCAACATTGGTACTGGAGGAATTCCTGTTTTAAAATTATGCCAAAATGGGAGCTTTTGAACATGATTTGGAAGTCCACGAATGAATAATGGAAGGGGAATTTCTAGTAGGTGGTACAGACGCCCATTCCTCTAAAAGACAAAATGCAGACATAGACAAGGCGTGTACATTGTTTTTTTTTTTTGCCAGAATCCTTCCCTAACTGTCATCCCATGCTTTGCAGCCATTACATCGTATATGCCCCCCCACATGCAAAAAGGCACGTGAACTCTTTTATAGAATGTCTCTACCAGAGAATGTCGTCTTCCCAAGGTGCATTACTCTCCTTCCACGTTAGGCGTAGCTGCCCTCCCAAGGACATGCAGGCAGAATGTGGTTGAAGGTCAAGGCACATGGAACGGTTAGGCAGAAAGCTTCAAAGAAATGTGGCCCCCGTTCCCAATAATTCCTAGTTAATCAATTAAAAGACCATTTTAATAATCCTTAGGAAATATCTAATCATTTACAATTCAATCAAATATCTCAATTTAAATGCACGAAAACAATGTATTAATATATCTATATACATACACCATTTAATGTTCAATTATTATATGCTATAAACAACCTAACCCTCTTGATTAAATTTGATTTTCTAAACGATACATATTTAAATAGTATAAATTTTGTCTTATTTTATTTTTATTTATTTTTCCAAATTATTTATCTTCATATTCAACTAACCATAAGCTAAATTACTTCCTCTTACAATCCAATGTTTCCAATTCATTATTAGATATAATCATTTATTTATTTATTTATTTTGAATATTCACATAAATTCATCAATATCATTCCCTTTTCTTGTATTTGAATAAATCAATGCACTTGATTTTATGCCCGATTTAAATAATATTTTCCAAAACATTTATGCTCTAAACTTTAATCCTAATTTTATATATATATAAAAGTAAACTATATCATCAAATAAAGGATAACATATCCTTTCTGTCATTCAATTCAAAACCCATACTGCAATGAAAATCGAATGCAACCACAACCAAACCTCAAATTGAGAGCACAGAACAATGGAGGGAAACAATCAAATACCAGACATAAATAAACCACTTACTCACATGACGTGAAGGACCAAAAGCAGAGGGGTACTACAAATTTTATCCAACTTATGCAAAGTTTCATGAGTATAAACATTGTGTATACAAAAATGCAAAATTTCATAAATGTAAACATTTTTTGATCCTGGTTTACCATAGAAATGATTTAAAAAATGGCTATCCTAAATTGATGTTTTTGACCTAGATGCATAAAACAAAATTTTCTAATACTTTCCAAACTGATACTATAGGTTACCAGCAACCTTAGGAAGTATAGAAACAAGGTTTTCAATACTGTACAAGGTAGTTTTAGGCCTAATCAGGGACTCATTTTCCTTTACTGGTGAATGGGTTTTGGATAAGGATTTTTTTGATGGTTTTCACAATTTCCAAGTGATTTTTAATGACAGCTTTCTGGAGTACTAAAAGATGATGTAGTCAAGGAACAGCATGGACTCGTGCCATGAAAATAATGGTGAATGGGTCCCAAATTTAGGGTTTTAAAAGAAAAAAGAAAAAAGAAAGAAAAGGGTGAAAAACTTCTGTGTTTAAAGTTGTTTTTTTGTGTATTTTGTGCCTAGTTTCAAATTGTAACCCTTGTGATAGAAATTTCCAAAATTTGATGACCTAATGCAAGTGAAATGAAGGGTAAATGATGACCTATATAACACCTTTTGAAATGCAATTTTTTTTAATTTTCAAATGTAAATTTATATGATCTAAATGATATTCAAAGTGACTGATTTATTTTTGTATTTTTCATATTTAAGAAATGCAAAACAATGCAATTCTAAACCCTAAATGAGATGCAAGATTACAATGCAAAACAAGAAACCTTAAATGAGATCTTTAATTCAGAAATGCAAAATGAATGTAGATATAACCTAGGATGTAATGAAAGAGCACAAAGTAAAAAGTGCAATATTCAAGCTGAGTCACTAAGTTCACCAAAATGTTTAATAGAAAAACTAGGGTTTACCACCATAAGATGGTAAACCACTAATGCTTTCTCCTATTAAAACATTCAAATATGAGGGATAAAATAGGAAAATAACAATAAAATACTAACCCTCATTGTTATAGAAATGGAAAGGGGAGTTTTCAAAGTTTGAATCATGTCTACCTTGTAGAAAACTTGTTTTTAGGCCACATAGGACTCATTCACCTTTAGCGGTGAATGGGTCCTTTTAGTGTTTTAGAATACTTACTTTTTCGTTCTATTCCTTGATTTCTGCACTCTCAATTCCAAATTTTCTAGCTCCTGAAAGTTAGAAATAAATTATGTAGAGATCTTTATCTAATATTGCAATATAGATGATGACTTTTGCAACTTTACAACTATGACAATTTTGCTTGAAATATTGCTCTTCAACCTAAAACCTGTAATCACACATAGAAGAGGAGAAACATGTTTGTTAGGGGATAGGGGTTTTCCTCGGTCAAACCCTTTTTAGGTAATTAAACCAAATGATGAAATAATGAAATAGAAGAATGAACCATGAAATATTCAATTGATGATACCTTGGATATTTTGTTGAGTATAAATATGCAAACTAACATGAATTGGCCATGGAGAATGTAGATCTTGATCTCAAATGGATATGAGAGAATGCTTACAAGAAGGATATTCAATGCTACATCAATAATCTTTGCTTAACAACATTCATGAATGCATAATACCCTTGACATGATGAAATGATCTTGAATTACTACAATAAACTCTTCTAATATTCCTTAAAATACCTTGTAAATGCTCTATAAATTCTCTTGTAGACTCAAATTTTCTATAAGGATGCTCTCTCAATGTTGTTAAGTGAAACAATGTGAATTAACCCCTTATTTATACTAAATTGAGAGATTAACCCTAAAATTCAAAGAATTCAAGCTGACCTCAAATTTGGGTATTAAAATTATAAGGATCCTGCCATGATTAAATTAAAAAAGAGGGTTACTATTAAGGGAGGACCCATTCACCACCTTGGGAAAATGGGTCCTGGCTCAAATTACCAAGACCTAACCCTAGAGGATTGAAATATGGCTAAACATCCATTCTGAATCAATTAAAAAAGGGGGCTCCTATTAAGGGAGGACCCATTCACCATCTAGAGGGAATGGGTCCTAGCACACTTCTCCAGGACCAAAATTTTCCTAATGAAATATTTTGTTAATTATATTATAAGTGTCAGGATAGATCTTCGGAAGGTGTCAAATTAAGGCTTAAATTTGAATTTGATAAATTACTCCAATTACCCTCAATTAATTAATGATCACCTAGATAAATTTAAAAGTTCCTTATAATACTTTACAACACCTAAACAATGTACACATTATGTACATTTTACATCCTAGAAAAGTGTGAAAGTGTGTTACAACACTTTACAACACCAATAAAAAGGATCAATTAAGGCATGTTTTAGTCAAATAAAGGTCCTATAATAGTGTGAATGTGTACAACACATTACAATACCACTCCAAGACATCATTAATTCAATTTTAATGTCAATTATCAAACCAAGTAAGGGAGATGGCTACTTTTTCATTACTACAATATGTATTTTTTTACTATCACAAGATTGGTGTGATTACTCTTATGACCATATATAGTAGTCCTTTGAGGATAATTGTTTATGAAGTTACACAGTATAGTGAAGTAATAAGCATACAAAAGTATTGTATTTCAATGACTATCACCTTCCTTCATGACAAATTACCTTTTATACTTGACAAGATTTTGAATTTAAATAGATTCTCAAAATTTTTTTAATACTATTTATGAATAAAATATTGAGATGTTGTGGAAAATTCTTCAATTGAATGGTATTATCAATGGAGAGATTTTCCCTATGGATGAAAAGGTTCATGGAATTTATCATGATAATACTTCTCTCATTTATGGTTGTCATTGAGGTAATAATAATCAATATTTCTAGAGGTCAATATTAGAGCTTGATGGTAGGAAGGTCCCAAGTGCCATGATTAAAATTGATATTGCTAATGGAAATTTCCCCTTAATAAGGTAATAAATTGTAATAGTTACATGATAATTTGTATATTTCTTGAATATTATTGGTTATCATAAATATTTTGACTTGAGAAGACCCATATAACATACAATATAATAGTAATGATTCTTAGATTAAGGAAAATCATAATTTTCATGATAGTATGAGTAACTATGCCTATTATGATTTCACATATACAATAGCCTCTAGATAATGTATTATGTAGTTTAGACAAGGTCAAGGTATTAAGAGTTATTAAATGGATTCCCCTAATTTTATTTATAATACTATGATCATCATCACTCATTGAAGGGACACAATATCCCAAGAGGGTGGTGAATTGCTATATATAGAATCTCAACTTCCAATCCAAATTATCATTAGTATCATTTTGTATCATACCTTATTATTAAAAAAATATTCAAGTGATAAACACAAACACACATTGATACATGAGAATACAATATACACGTGGAAACCCAAGATGGAATAAACCATGGTGAGAATAGATGCTTGGATCTACTGGCTAAATCTAGCCTCACAAATAAATGAATCACTTACAAACATGAAGCAAACACCAACCTACTAGAAACACCAATCCCTAATTGTACTTTTAGGCACCAACCTACTGGAGACACAAATACCCAATACAAAGATCAAAGAACCAACTCAATAGGTAAGATACTCATCTTATTGGATTGTAGAGATACAATTTGCAGACCTTTAAGACTAATAACACATATTTTACTTGATTTTATCAACCTTCAAACACTCTCCCATATAATACATGGTCTTCTGATGATGACACATAATGATTGGAATGCAATATACATTGCAATACACTGATATTTGCATTGAATCCCTAATTGTGTAACATTATACAACCACTACTTCATCTTAGGATAGATAATATATATATATATAT
>VDFB02111625.1:0-34080 GCA_007258455.2 Sequoia sempervirens
GAAAATGTTTTCAAAGCATGCGATGTGTGGTCTTTTCCCCGAATAAGCATGTTTGTACAGTACCTACTTTATATAAGAGAATTTAAGGGCTTAAAATTCTGTTTTGTAAGTTTAATATGATGAGTAAAATAAAACAAGTGCAATATTATTTGTTGTATTATATCAAATCAGTGTAAAACAATATTATAAATAATTAGTTAAACTTTAATAAATTAATAGTAAATTTAAAATTGTTGTTTTTATTTTTTAAGGTTTTTTCTGTTAAATTTGATATGGAAGTATGATTCTAAGTTCACAATTCTTTTTGTGAGGTTTCAAGAAATCTTTTGACATTACTACTAATTTTTATTATAATTTTCTTTATTAGACTTAATAATTATTTTCCAATGGACATGCAAATCTCATGTCATTTTATTATAAGATGTTTTGTTTTTCATTATAATAAATAGGATAAGATGTTTTGTTTTTCATTATAATAAATAGGTTATGACTGTTCATGTCATATACATAGTATGTTTGATTAGATTAAGGTCAGGAAGGGTCCATACTCATTTACAAAATTGTCAAAGAGGTTAAGCACGGGGGCTCATGAGACATGAGACACCCAAAAAGTAAGAAAAGAGCAATTACATAGAGACCAACAAAAGATGGAAACTGCAAAACATAAATCAAAACTAGCAAGGGGCCAAACCAACTACTAGTCACCCAATAGCTTAAGGTCATTAATGGTCAACTATTCCTTAGCAAGGAAATGGAGTTTCTCTTCAAAGGATAGAGTTCCCTTATGGGTAGACTGGACCTCTTGAGAAGTAGTCGAAGAAAATTTGTTCCCTTTCTTTCCCTTCTAACCCAAAAAGTAAAAAAAGAGCAATTACATAGAGATTGGAAAAAAATGAAAATGGTAAAACATAGAGCAAAATCAGGTAGGGGTTAGACCAACTATTGGTCATATGTATGGTATGTTAGTTTGTGTAAATTTTTAAAATTAAATTTTAAGTGTTAAAAAAAATAATAGTAGAGATATAAATCTAATTTATATAATCTCAAGACCATTAATTAGTACAATTTACAAATTTTATTTTTAGTGATAGTTTACTATGTTTACATAGTATTAAAACTATATGTACAAAATATACAATATTTGTAATTGATAATAAAATACTCATATTTTATTTCTAAAACATTAATGCGAGGAAAATAATAAGGAAGAGGTAAATGATAATTTTAGTTTATAGAAATAAATTTAATATAAATAGTATAATGAAATAAGTTATAACACCACCTAATGAGTTCTTCAGTACAATTATTGTTTGTTCACTTATTTCTTCCTTCTTCAATCAATAGTTTCCTACATTATATGTTCTTCATTTTCTGTACTAGTTGGTTGTTCAAGCACAATAGAAAAAATGAAAGATAAATCCCTTCCTCAGTACTCTAAATTCCTTATAAACTTAGATAAAGGTAAATAAATTCTCATGTGGCTCAAAATTTAATGAACATATGTTGGACTATATGTTGGAAACTCCACACTCAATTATATGGTCATCTCATTTGCATCTAGAATGAAAGGTCCAACTTGATTTGAAGAAAGAATAAATGAAATATCTCTTACCTAATTTCTAATAGAAACATCTACAAGAATTTGGTTTTAGGATACCTCCTTATCCTTTATAGATTCATTCACATCAGTGACCCTTCCCCTAGAGATTTAGCAGTACCACTTATTTGAACATGATGGGTTTTTACCTTGGGTATGTATTTCTTTACTTGTTGCTACTCTAGAACTTTTATTTTATCAACAACCTACTTATAAGGATATTTTGTTCATCATCTTCATCACCTTTTATTTACCAATATCAACCCTTAGAATTGTCACACTTAATTTTTCAGCTTGTTGGACCCTTACATTAGGGTAGACCTATTTCTTACCTAATAACCACTTTGAACCTACATAATTGATGCATAAATTAGGGTTTCAATGTCCTCATTTGATGGCTTCATTCTCTTGTATCTCTATTGCATGAGAGATTTCAAAGTCTTAAATTAATGAGCATGAAGCTTATATTGTTGCTAACCAACATTACCTTCACAATGTAAAATTTTGTCATTCAAATCAAGAGTGTCATGACATATTGCATTATTTTTTTGACTATAGATCAATTTGTCAAATTGGCCAATGGTGTCGTCATAATTCTCACAACCATCATTAGTTACTGTACTCATAATTTACATGATTAGTCCTAAGATGATCTATTGTGTCCATTTCATGTTGCCAAAAGTTTGCATGCTTTTGGGAAACCTTCTTATCATCTTGATGTGGTTTCTTGGACTAATAAATTTTTGTATGGCCTATTGCATAGTTTTTTTCCTTCATTGAAATGTGAGGATGCACCATGAGGTAGCAAACCCTTCTCATTTTCTACTACCTTATACAATAAATATTTCATATCTCTCATTGGTTTATTCGAATTATCCTAAGTTGAGGGACATTTATTTATAATTACCTTATCTAGTTTTGAAAAAATTTCTTGGACTCTTTTTAATTATGAACTAGATGCACTCATATTTATCTAAATGTTTATGTCAAATTCATTTTATTCACTAAGTGTTTATGGATTTTTATCTCTCAAGAATTATCTAATCTTAGAATGAAAATCACCACAATACATAGGAAGACAAATTGATTCATTGGGCTTAAGGTTCTAAGGTACCTTTTACATAGGGAGGATTATTGACTATTGACATATATCACCATCTCATTGATGCTAATTTGGATGGTGGTAAGAATGTGGATAAAAAATTTAGGCCAATCAGGTATCACTATATTAAATTATGAAAGAATCTAAAAAAAATTCCCAAGAAGAAATGGTGTTTTCTTGGACATTCCAATACCACTCTTTTGTATTCTCCTATAAATAATACATAAAGAGTTTCATCATTACATCCTCATCGTCAATTTCATACTTTTCAATGTTATTGATGAAGTACCATATGTGCTTCTCTCTTGTGGCTAGACTTTTATCTTAAGTTTTGGGATTTTCAACCTAATTTCATTTTGGATTTGCAATGTGGGAAATGGATCTAGGGTATAAATAATTTTTTTTCTAACATTACATGAGAGCAAAACCAAAATTGATCAAATAAGACCACTTGGCTACTATCCTCAATGGAAGAGATAGAATGGTAGATCAAGGTTTTGGTCCTATTTGTGTCCTTTTGTGATTGTTGGAGTTGAACTAATTTTATTATGTAAATTTGAGCTAGGTAAACTATAGATATATAACAAACTAATATGATTTCAAAAAAATATAGAGCTAAAATACAAAAATAGATGATATAATAGTAGAGTGAAAAAATAGAAGAACTTGACATTCAAATTTCGAGTGAGAATTTGACTATTTAGGGGTATGGGCACCCTAGACTAGGGAATAGTACTTTTCATGAATAAATAAATAATCTCTTACCTAATTTCTAATAGAAACATCCACAATAATTTGGTTTTATGATACCTCCTTATCCTTCATAGATTCATTCACATTAGTAACCCTTCCTCTAGAGATCCAACAATACCACTTGTTTGCACATGATGGTTTTGGACCTTGGGTATGTACTTCTTTACTTTTTTCTACTTAGAAATATTATTTTATTAACAACCTTCTTGCAAGGATATTTTGTTCATCCTCTTCATCACCTTATATTTACCAATATCAGCCCTTAAAATTATTGCACTCAATTTGTCAACTTGTTGGAACCCTACATTGGGGTAGACCTATTTTGTACCTAATAAAAGTTGTGTGGTCTCAAAAAATTCCTTGAGACTGTAAGGCTGGGGGACCCAAGTGAAAAAAATAAACTCTGATGATAGGTGTTGGTTGGCAAAAAAGATCACCAAAAGTTAAAGTTAAAAAAGGAAGTCTTTGGAATAATTTGTGTATTTGAGTGTACCGGGTACCAAGTACCAAAATGACAAGTTGGTTGGAATGTTCATGTAAGGTTTGGTAAATTGTTCTAGTCTGGAGAGGAAAGTTCAGGAATTGTGAAGGGTCCAGCAAAAATTGGGATTTGGATAAATTTTATTCCGGTAAATGCCAAAGTTTGTTGGGTATCGGGTATCGGGTAATAATGTTAAGTGTTAAGATTAATTGTAAAAAAATTTCCTAGGGAAACTTAAAATGTCTAGTAACCCACCTAAAGGGATAATTATGTGAGAATGTATTAAAAGTGTGTTATTTATGATTTTCTTTGAACGTTGAATTATTGAAGATGGTTTTATTTTTTGAGTCTTTAAAAAAGGGATTGATATATAGAATTTTTATGTACATAGGAGAAGCAGATTGTGATGTAGTATTTATGTATATATGGTTAGGAGAATTTGGATCATGATTAGTGACATAACCAAGTTGGGTGGTACACTTTTAGAGTCCATGCGAAGGAGGAGCTTGAGATGAGGAAATACCAGGAATCCTAGTATTATGCATGCAACGAAGGGTAGATCCAGGGTTATTTAACTCTGAATTTTTCAAGTCCAAGTCAGAACCTGAGTGTAGGAGCCTAAAGTCGATCGACCAAAATTTCTTCGTCTTTTTTTATGTCCACCTAATCACTTTGTATATCCAAGAAGTTCATACATTTTGTTTGAAAAATCTACTGTACTACAAGTTAATGTCCTGAAATTATATTTTACATGTGGATATCTTGAAAGATTTTAAAATGCTGAAGAAGGTTGGCATCCGTTGACTTATTCAATAATTCCCTTACCATTTGTCATATTCCAAATGTATTATTGTGATCTATCCCATGGATTATCTCTCATGTGTTGATTAAATTTATTGAGCGTATTCTTCTTATAAAAGGTCGGGAGATGTTTCATTTTAATCCAAGTTCAGAATTTGTGGATGTCAGAGAACCAAAACAATTTCCAGTTATTTTCTTTTTCCTTTTTTTTATTCCATTCCAGATTAAACACTTGTACATTTCATTAGAGGTTAATCAATATCACAGCCAATTTGAAAGTTATTTCTGATATGAAATCTTATGTAGTTGAGTGTTTGTTCCTATCAGACAAGACTATGTGTTGCACCATTTAAGGGTGCATATTGACATTATCAGTGGAAAATAATCCCCCTTCTTTAAAATCTCACATCATTCTATGTTTAGTTGTGAAGCAATCTGGTGATGTATGGAATGGTTTACTCTAGTTTAGTTATTTCTTGAGGCATGCGTGGATAATACCTGGGAGATATTTTACTTTTCAGTAATTTTTTATGCTATATTTTAGAATATATGTTTAAATTTAAAAAAATGTTCCAAAAAAGTTATGAATGTTGGAGTATTATTGCAAATATTTTGATTCCATGATATTGTTGGAAGCCTTGCAACATGAGCATGAAGTGTTATTTGTATATTAGATTTTGGTGCTCATCTGTAATCTTGTGCTTTTTTAGGAGAACCTAAATATCATCCATTTAGTGTTTGTGGAGTGTTATTTGTATATTAGATTTTGGTGCTCATCAATAACGATTCTACCAAAAAATTCATTTATGAAGGTTTGGTGATAGATTAAATTGTATCTACACTGAAATAATTTGTCAACTTAATTTAGTTCTTGGAGATCATAAGGTATGTTATGGTTTTTATGTTGTTAGGAGAAATTAATATGGTGCTAGGTATTCAATGTTTGCACTCTCTAGGATAATTTTCATTGAATGAGCAAATATAGGCACGTAAATTTCAATCAACTAAAATACATGGTACTTAATGGAATTTTCAATGATGCATGTAATGAGTTGTTACAAAAATAAATGGAGAGAAGTTTTTTAGGGGTTAATTTGCATTTGTATCTAATTATTTGTTGACCCTAAAAAATAATCTATAAGTAAGACATCCCCATATAAGGTTGATATTTAGAAAATTCTAGATAAGAATAGCATGGTAAATATAAATGAATTTCATCTAGCATTACCTCTAGATACAAGTTTCTAGCTGATCATAAAATTAGAACGAGATGCAAAACCAATCATAACCACTCTAAACCATCACATAGGAGGAAATAAGTAGGAGATTGAGAAGGATATAAGATAGCTTCTATAAATGGGGTAGGTAAGGCATATTTATAGTCTATTTGAATCTTTATTGGTTCTTCTAGAAAATAATAATTGATATATGCATATAGGTGTTGATTAAGAAGCATTGAACAAACTAGACATCATGAATATATAAGTTAAACAAAGGATTAATAATATAATAGATTAACTACATTGATCTATGTATTTTTCAAAGATTCACAAGAGGTTAGACTAACACCACATCAAAGAGAGAGAAAAAGATGTGCACAAAATATCATTTAAATGACATTTTGAAAATTTTAAATTTTTAGTTATTTATTTGGTTTAAGTAATTCTCTACCTACTTTATAGTTATGTATGAATCAAATATTCAACAAGATATTTTGAAAGTTTATATTAGTTTTCTTTGATGATATATTTATTTATATTAAAATTTGGGAAGAAGATTTATAACACTTGGATATTATTTTAGGAAATTTAGAATAATCACATTTTTATGTAATAAAATTCAAATTCAAGGTTTGGATTAATAAAGATCTTGTATTTTAGACATATTGTAAGTGCTAAGGATGTAGAAGTGGATTGTGACTACTTCTCCTAATTGGAGGTTTATGTTTTGATTGTGTTGCTAAAAATATATTTTGTACTCACATTCTTAATGAATTAGTAAAATATGATAGATACATGGTAGTAGATGGACTCATTTTATACAAGAACAATTATTTTTCATCCTTGAATCTAAGATGAGGGTAAATATACTAAGAGAAATTCGTAATATTCAATTATAAAGGTATCCAAGCTAATTTAAAACTTATATGAAGATTAGAGAAAGTATCTCATGAAAGAGAATCAAGGAAGATTTTTTCGGGAATATAAGGGAATGCACCATATATGATAAAAATAAAAGATTTTTATTTATTTATTATTTTCCCATTATCTACTATCTATTTATTATTAGAAATGAGACAAAATATTCATGAAATTCATCATATATCTCCCTAAGGCACATGGAAAATATTGGATTTATGTAGTGGTAGATAGGCTAATCAAATATGAAGAATTATTTGTTATCTGATCACATTTTAAAGCTCCTCAAGTGGTATAATTACTTTTCAAAGAAGTGTTCAAATTATATGATCTATTTGAGAATATAGTTAGTGACATGAAAAATGTATTCTTAAATTCCCCTTGGCAAGAAGTATTTCTCTTGATAGGCACAAATCTCACCCTTAGAACTAGATATCACCCCAAGATGGATGTTCAAATAGAAATTGGTAATAAGTGTGTTGAGGGATACTTGAGAAACAAAATTTGAAATAAGAAATCAACATGGGTTAAATGGTTTCCAAATAATTAGATATAAATATGAAAAAATTTGTATTGGTAGGAGATTAGAGGATAAAATTTCATTATTTATACATGTGAAAATCTCATCAAAAGGATGTGAATGTGCTCAATGAATTGTAGTCTTTAAACTATTCAAGTTTATGTTATTTTACTTGCTTGTGGTCACATTTTCATTTAGTATTTGAAGTCTATTGGTGTTGTTGTAACTATTGTTTTTATTAAGATAAAATCAAGAAAGGACCCATACCCAATAATGTAACAACTATGAAGAAAAAAAAAAGAGTCTCACTAATAGTTAGACAAAAGCAAAAAATCCACTAAATCAAAAAGAAGAAAACCAATAGCAAAAATCTACTAGTGTTGTTATTGATATTGTTGGTTTTATTTTTATTGTATCATATTTTGATGGGGAATTCATTATAAATGAACATTATGGAGTCCTTTCTTCATGTAGTGCTTTAATTTTAGGCCTTTATTATTAATAAAAAAATGTGAAAATATTAGGGGTTTTAAAAAAATTATTTAAATTGGGACAGTGGGCCTAGCTCGATTGGCTAAAGCATCCTGTTGTAGGAAAGAGGTCACAAAGTATTGTCTCCCCACCATACTCATGGTACCAGAGGTCATGTCATGATAGCATCACCAGTCACATGAAAAACATTTACCATGAACACTTCAATTTATAGGGGGGTGGATACCCGATCAATTCCAACAGTCTAAGAATTTTTTTTATTTAAATTAGTAAATATAATAATTATTTGTAAAAATAATTCATTCAGATTATTACATGTGTGAATTCACTTACAAGATCATCACCAAGATTTATATCTAGAGTAATTTTGGTAAGATGGTAGTGTGAGTAATACTCCCTATGGGTATTCAAATCCAAGAAAATTTATTGAATTTGATTTGAAATTCTATTAGGTTTAAGCAGGAAGTTGAGGAAGCACCAAAAGAATCTATAAACTCATGATTTATATAAAATGATAGGGTTTGTAATTCAAATATTGATTCTAAGGAAAGCTTGAGGTATTCTAAGGGGGATGTTTTGAAGAGGAAACATATATCCATTTGTAAGGTGTATATCCATTTAAAAAAAATTTACACCCTTTTCTAAAATGGATATCTATATTTAGAAAGTAAGCATTCATGTTGGTTTTTATTTCATAAATATTTTTTACTTAGAAATTTGAGCCTAAAAAAAGTTTCATGGTTTTGGTTATATCAAAGACACATTTATTTATGTTGTCACTATTTGGGCCACCAAGATCATGCACTCACCTATAAGGAAACCAATAATATCTAATAACTCATTTAGAAACCAATGGTCGTGCACTCATCTTTTCAACTCTCTATCCTGATGATGGTTCCTGAGTGTGATCCAAAACATTGATGAAAAAAGACTCCACACAATCAAATCCAAGCATTCAAACTTAAATATCTAATAAGCATAGATAATACCATGGATGCTATATATAAGTTATAACTCATTTATTCTAAACAAGTTAAGCACAATTAATTTCTAATATATTAACAAAACTTTATCCTATTACATAAATTATAGGATTGTCCATAGTATCGTGAGTTTCACATAGATATAATTAGGTTTAAGCATGTATAGTGATATCTGAATATTCTTGTAGTAGGGTAATAATGCATGATTATTTAGGTTCTTGGTTTGTAATAATTTTCATGATTCCTTAGGAATATATTCAAAAAAAGTTATATAGATCAATCTCGAGACAATCTTGGTTGCCAAAAAAATATGTAAAATATTTGATTGGAATCATACTTCTAGAATAACTTGTTCTATATTATTGTACACATAATCAATTGGTAGTTATTTATAGTATAGTCCTCTATATGATAATAATACCAAAATTATAAATATGCACCCACATAATTTAGTTTTCTTTAACATGTATCCTCTATCCCAATTATTGATTTAATATACTTAAGGTGTACACCTTATTTGTATGTATATCATCTTAAGATTCATTAAGTAGTAGTACCTTATGGAATGTATAGGATAGTGGATTCATGCCACATAGGCAAGTGTTTTAGGAAATTTCCCTATCCTAAATGTAGAGATTCAATTATATAATATTCTCATTTAAGGAATTACATGGAAAAATGTGTTATGAAATTTGTATATATTCAATTATCAAATATTTATAGCATGGTCCATATGTGGCTAGAAACCTCATTTTACTATATACATATTGTTGGTGTGAATTCATCTCCCATGGGAACAATCTGCAATATAATCCTTCACAAATACGAGAGAGGCAAAGAACTTTCACCAATGAGTAAATAATAATTGAGATGAAGAATAATTTACATTGGCCTTGCTTATAAAGGCAAGGAGAAATCCTGTAAAAATTTATCCAACAACAACTACCCATTAATTAAATGCACTAATAAACTATAATGCATTATTCGTAAGTAAACATAAGCAGGTAAATATCCTATTTACTCTAACACCCCTCCTTAAGTGAAACTTAGGGAGATTATTATGCAATATCAAGATGCAATATGGGTCACAACTACACAACCATGTTAGGTACCCATTTACAATGCAATCTCTCAAAAATAGAGAAAAGGAGAAAAACCCTATGGGTGAAAATTCCTCTCCAAAAGAGAGCAAAGAAAAACAAGATGCATGGATGGAGGACTCAATAACACCCCTCAAGGACTACATACATCATGTATATACAATCAATGATCCTCCCATAGGAAGGATTGAAGGAGACTACATAGACCCCCCATAATGAATAATGTCCTACAAAAAAGGTAAGTGCTTGATGGAAAAACATAGTCCAATGCCTACAAATAAAATTTATCCCTTTGGGAAGAAGATAAACCAAGTACAAATGTAGGAATGCTTCCCATTCTAGATAGGAATTAGCAAGTGAAATCCAAATGTAGCACGATAATGTCTCTAAAATTTACTCATGTGCCACCAAGACCTTGGAAGATGATGCCACAAACCAATTAGTAACATTCCCCATCACAATAGAATGTGACAAACAAGGTACCAATAGAAAATTATTTTGAACATTCTCCAAAGAAAGAGATGGAGTGACAACAGTTAGACCACAACTATCATCAAATAGGAAAATTAATCCTTCAAATGTTTCTTCCAAGTCTAAAATGTGAGATTCCATGAACAATGAACCAATGTTTGAAAAATAGGAATCTTGATTAGGAAGGAAATGATAATCCTATTGCTCAGGAATGATGGAAGTACTTAATGAAGGTGGATCAACTATCTATGGAAGAGAATTAAGAGCCTTTGAAGCAACTGCAACCTCATATGAACTCTCAAAAAGTTCAAAAGGATCACAAGCATGGTTTTTCTTCTTTGAAGAATAAAGAGGCACATTGGTATTGGAAAGAGGATCATCGAGAGATGGTAGAGTATCATGATCTCCACATGATTCTCGAATGTAAGTCCAAAGAGCATAATAGCACTCAAAATGAATAAAGAGAATCCAAAAGGTCATCATTTATATGCTCAAAAATAACTCTAAAGACTTTATCTCTATACCCTTTCAAAATAATATAACCACAGTGTGTTCCTGGAATAGGAACTTCATTATACAAATGACAATAAACTATGCTCACTAAGATGAGTGAGTATAAAATCACTCCATTTCCTAAAGTTCCCTTTGTCCAAAGAAACCATTATAACTGATAATTCTTCAAAATTTTCAAAGATAGTTATAAAAACCTCTAAAAAAGAATCACAAGGTTAAAAAACCTAATTTGGTGCAAGAATTGGTGGGGACCATTGCTTGATCTCCATGCCAACACCAAGAAAACTCCACCAATATGGAACTAAATTCCCTATGAACTACTTTTAAATTGCAACATGGGCCCTCCTTCAAAACACTATGTAGAAGATGAGAACCCTACAATGAAATATTTATTCAAGAATTTATAAATAATAAATTCTAATAAAAAATATATGGCCAATCAATGGCTTGTGAAATGCCTCCAATATGCAAATAAAATTCCTTTCAAACAAAAAAATATTTCCCTCTACACATTCATTTCACTATTTGCATAGTCATTTCAAGCTTCAATCACCCTTGATTGGTGCCCTACATTCAAGTTTCAAAGGCCTCTCCTTTTTCGCCTGCAATGAAAGAGATATCATCTTGGACAGGTGATTCATGCCCTCAAATTGATGATTTGTAGCCTCCCAACACAAAATCACTTCCTTTGGAAAAAAAACATGGTGGGAAACCTACTGGATGGTGAGGGCCAAAATTAAATTTTGCCCCTCTTTGTGCAAATCGTGACCTCCAATACAGAAATCGACAACCTCAAATATCTCTTTAGTAGAAAATTGTGCCCTCTTAACAATGAATTCGGGCTTCAAAAAAATTCTCTTCTCTGCAATTTGACGCTGGCATCAGAGATCTATGGCATGGGCCTAGAAAGTATTTCATGCCTCATAGCACCTCTTCAAATTCAACCTCCTTTGATATGCTTCATTCGTGCCTCTTCAACAAGAAAAGTCAGCAATATGGCCACTTTAAAATTTAACAAATTTCAAATGTCAAATAATGTCCACCAAATAAATGATCTCAGACTCTGATGAGAACTCTTAGTGGAAGGAGTTGCAGATAGTCAACTCTAATACCCTGTGGATGTGAACTCACCTCCAAGGAGCACAATATGCAATATAATCCTTCACAAATATGAGAGAAGCAAAGCTCTTTCACCAATGAGAAAATAATAATTGAGATGAAGAGAAATGTACATTGGCCTTGCTTATAAAGGAAAGGGGAAAGCCAGTAAAAATATAACCAACAACTACTAATTAATTAAATGCACTAATAAACTATTTGTGGCTCGAGCCTATCTCTTCACTTTGCACCTATAGCGCTTGTCCTACCTCTCTATTAGGGGTTTCTACTCTACCTTTGTGTTGAGGTTTTTGGTGTTATGGTGGCTATTGGGTTCTTTTACTCCAATGCCTACACTCTTCTTCTCCTCCCTAATGCAAGATGATATGGTGCATTGTTGTTGATTGTTATCATTCTGGTTGTGATGTTCTACCCCTTCTTGCTTATCTCTTCTAAGATGTGGCTTTCTTGTGAGTGTTTCATGGCTTTGTCCAAGATTTGGAGTAGGGGTAGGTTGAAATCTATGGTGGAGGGCATTGGTAATCTAGAGGATGGGGTTTTTCCTTTCTCTCTTTGTCCCTTCTTGTCTTGGGAGTTGTTGTGTTGTGTTGCTTCTCTAGGTGGGATGTTTGGTGGGAGCTGGTGCTTTGAGGGGAGGTTTTTCTCTTTTGCTAGTGGGTGTAGTGTGTCTCATGATACGTGTAGTTTGTCTTATGCTCACTTGGTCTTATTCATGCGGGTTCTGGAAGCTTCTTTAGGGGTGGACTTGCCCATGGATTTACATGCTGGTGTTGGTAGAGATATGCTCTCCCCTACTACTTTTGGAGTTGGTTGTCCTATTTGCGCAGTGGCTACTAATGTTCTTGGGACTCTGCAATTGTGTGTCAAATCTAAGTGGCTCTTGTCTTTGTTTGGGGTTTCTCTCTTTTAAAATAGCTACTATTGTAGAAGTTATAAGCCTTTTGTTTTAGCTCTTGAAGAAGGTTCTTTTGGGGGATTCTTTGGTTTATTAGGAGGCTTGTAGAGCTATTACTCCATTTTTGGAAATTCTCTATTGGTAGTTGTTGGTGCTTTGTTGTCCTAGGTTCATTTCCAGGGTAAGCCCTCTTGTATTGTGTCTTTGCTGGATGGTTTCAACATTTGGTATTATGATGGTATCACTTTGCAATCTACAACACTCATTTTAATGGTCATTGTCTTGAGGGTTGGGGGTACCCCTCCCTTGTTTCATGCAGATGGGGTCTTTTCCCTACCCTTATTGAATTCTGTTGGTTTTGTTTCTCCTCTGTAGCCCACTTTTTCTGATTCTCCTATTGAGGTGGAGTTTTGTTCTTGGGGGTTGCTAGAAATATCTTTCCTCTTGCTAGCCTTTTCCTGTGTAGATCCTTTTGAGGTGGACTGTGCTCCTTTAGAGGCAAAGTTTGAGATTGTTGGTAAGGTGTGTGTAATGTGGAAAATGATACCTTTTTCCCTTTGGTTTATTTTGAGTTTGGTTCAAAATTTCTGGAGTAGTTGGCTAGGGGTTGTTGCCCTCTATTTGTTTCATTAGTTTTCCCCTATTTCTGCAGGGTGGGGTCTTTCTTCCTGGTTTCCTTTGGCTGCTATATTTCCTACAACTGATTGGTGTTTTTTTCATTTTTATTCTCTTTTCAAAATCATGGCCTATTAGTTTGTCCTCTGGGCTCTCTGAAGGGTTTTTCTATTTCCATTTCTCTGTTATAGTCTTTTACTTATTTCATGTATCATTCTTCTCAAGCTTCACATTACAGAGTGTTTTCTGACTTGTTGAATTTGCTACTACTATTTCTTTGCAGCTGATCTCTATTTTTTAGTTTTATGCTCCAAGAAAAAGCATGATTTTTTCCTGGTTCTATGATCCAATCAAAAGCATAAGTTTGGGATTTACTCTTCTAGTTTTATGCTCTGGTCAAAAGTATAGGTTTGTGGTTTGTTCTCCCTTGACTCACTTCTTGTGAGTCCTATTTTTTTTGTGGTCTCACTTTTTTGTGAGCCACCCCTGCCTCTATGGCTATTATGTTTATATGGGTACTAGCCCTTAAAGTTTCAATCTAATAAAAACATATTAATTGACGAAGGTGCATTCTAGTGCACAAGCAATCTTTCATTGCCTAAAAATATTTTTATTTTTGACCTGATTTGATTTTTCTTGGCATCTCTCTATAGTAGGGGATTTCTGAATTGATAAAAATTGCAAAATTAGAGTTTTTTCCTAAACTTAGTTTATAGGATCTATAGTTTGTTTTATAAAAATAATTAAATTTTAATATCCATGAAAGCTAATGAAAAATAATTTTACAAGAAGAATTTTAAATGTATTTTTATTAATGTGACAAATTTTTGTTGTCATATTTCAAAGTAGTAGGAGAAATAAAATATAGAAGATAAGTCGAATGCTATAGCAAACGATAACACACTTTTTATTATTTACTAAAAACAATTTACAATTACCTCTAAATTTATAGAGGATTTGATGCATATGATTCTACAGATATTAACGAGATAAAAACAAAATAGAACTCTACAACATAAGTTTGTGAGATGTGGAGAATAAAGTAGGTAACATGGATGATGGAGTAACAAACAGTTTACATGACAAGATAAAATGTAAAAAAACTTGTTGTTCTATCATAATTGACAACATATGTGGGAAATAGAGATGTAGATGTGGATGATGGACTTAGAAAATAGTTTAATCAATGGAAAAATAACTTCAATTCAGTTTCAACCGATTGAACACCTGGGAGAAATTTGACTATTTCAACACTCGCCCTTAATTTCGACCAACATGCTTCAACATTTTTCCATTCTAAAATCTTGATCTCATTGATGGTTGAAAACAAGTCTTTAGACTTACTCAAATAATACCTTCAAACTAACCTCAAGATTTGTGGATCTTTCCTCAACTTTCTTTCCAATTTCTATAGTAGTCTTTCCATTTCTTCATTCCGCAACTTCATGTGCCTTCAATTTTCGTTTCATGATTTCTCCTTCAATAGCAACATTTGTATTTTCCTTTCACTGATTCTTCTCTTTTAACTACAATGGTTCCTTATACTAGTTGGAACAATTCTGCAACATATAATATTTGGCTGCGACCCATTCTTGAAACTCTGTGATCTTTCCTTAAATTGTAAATTCCACCTCTTAGACAACATCAATTTCTTCTTTCCTTGTGCTTCCTTGACTAGCAAGCTTAAACTTCCTTTTTATGGATGCAACTTACTACAAGTTGCAACTCCTTTTACATTAAGATTCTTCTTTTTCAGTTTTTTGACACTATCTTTTCCTCTTTTCTTTGGAATCTTTTTTCCTCACAAGATCTCTTCAAATTTATAACTTTAACAGCTACAACTGAGTCCTTTCTTTGGATCAATAAATTGCAACAACACTAAAATAAAATTTTGACTATGCAACTTCAACTTCATACTTTCTTGATTGGCAATATTTGAAACCAGTATCATATCCTATGGAAAACACCTCTATCTATCTCTGATTTCACCTATCCTCAGTTATGGTTGAATTTTCAATGATTGACATCTTTCTTTGACTACAAATTATTTTACATAGACATCCTTTGTATTTTGTTAACACTTGTAATTTTTACAAAGAAATCAACATTGAATTCCCTTACAAATGCTTTTGAGATTTACTTTGTTGCTGGATAGACCTTTCAAACTCTTCAAAATATTTCTTCTTAAATTATCTTCAATGCTACTTCAATGTTGAGATAGTTGTTGGAGTAGTTGGGATTACATTTTTCAACATCGCCCCCTTAATCAAAACTACGGATTTCTTTCTGTCACTTTCTCCAAGCCACAATCTAATTTTTGATGATTTCTTTTCTTTGATAGTTTCTTATTTTCTTATGACTCCAAAATCACCTTGATCAGCTACAACTAGTTTAATTCTGCAAACAAACAAAAAACAACGTTCTTCCTTTTCTATGGCCTCACCTATTCTCCATTACACAAAGTCCTATTGATGAGCTTCAACTCAAACTATAACTTTTATTTCTTTGTGCCTGGTAGTTGTTGGCATAATGTGGCTGATAAACTAGATCTTGATTTTAGACTCTACTCATTCTCATTGGCATCTATTGATGGCATCAGTGATCCAAAAGATAATGATTTGATCTCCTTTAAAGCAATAAACTCTTTCACAAAACTTTTTTCGTCTTCAAATCTTCAACAATGTACTCCTCTTCACCTTTGATAGCTGCAAACTCCTTTGCAATTTTTTTCTCTTTTCAACAATTGGTAGCAATTTTTCAAAATCTTCAAGCTACTTTGGCGCCTACTATTGTGCACTGATCTCCTTCAAGGATCATTACGTTCTCTCCTCGTACAGAAGGGTTATGGCTTCTACAAATCCATAGTTCTATTATGATGTTCTTGGAGGGCTACGACCCCTGTTATTGTTACTTCACATGGTTGGTGACTTCTCACCAAGCTCTATGACTACTTTTCAAACACTTTGCTTTGTGTGGCTTAAAAACAACACAATTTGATTTTATTTCTGCATTAAAACTTTTTAGCTATAGCTGGCTATAATCTCCTTTTGTTGGCTCTGCACTATGGTGACTCATGGAATAGATACAACTTCCCTTTGGACTATAGTGACCTCTCCTCTTATAACTCCAGGAATCTATTTCCTTAAAAACTACAATCCAATTTTTTTATCTTAGCTACTCCTCAAACAATAATCACTCTCTGATCAATAGCGATGGCTTTAACAACACACACTTAATTTCACTTTGTGTGGTGACCTCCTTGATTTCCTTCTTTATTGAAAGCTATAGCTACAAGTTGCATGATTCATATTTACCTTGTGAATTCTTCAGACCTCTTCAGATCCTTGTGGCTACTTTAAGAAATTCCTTATCGACTATCAATCTTTGGAGTGAAAACTTCTTCTATCATTAAAAACTTCTACAGTGGCCATTTGCTTCTTTCATGGATAGACAATTCATAAAACAACAATCTCCAAACATTCACAATGGATGTGAATTTTGTTGATAGTAAACTCCTTTACAATGACAATAGTTTCCCTTTAATGACTGGACATCGATCTCTTCAAACCAACATCTTTCCTTCGCTACGACTTAATCACTACACTTATTTTTCCTTGTTGGGTGATCCTATTAAGATAACCATTTTTCTCAACCTGCATGAGAGGTGGATTAAATAGTTGAGTTAACTATTTGTCTTAACTTGATGTTAACGGTGGAGGACTAAACTCATATCAATCACACATGAAGGATATTTTATCACTTGCATTCAGTGGTGGATGAGATGACAATGGTGG
Source organism: Sequoia sempervirens (assembly GCA_007258455.2). Classification (NCBI taxonomy): domain Eukaryota; kingdom Viridiplantae; phylum Streptophyta; class Pinopsida; order Cupressales; family Cupressaceae; genus Sequoia; species Sequoia sempervirens. The sequence goes on from VDFB02111625.1 coordinate 17,375, forward strand.
AGTTAACAATATCAAATTTGATGCATGAAAGATATTTTACATTTTTTTGTAACTATCACCAGTAGTTATCTTCTTGCTACTTGAGTGATGATTGTAAGATCTCTGTTAGTTGTTGCGTTTGGATAAAACTCAGCTTTAGACTGTTAGATCAGTTTGTTATGAATATTGCATGATAGAAGAAAATATCGCTTTCTATGGAAGATACAATTATTAGGCTATAGTGTATTGAGAAGATATAGAGTTGAGAGTTTTTTTTGGGACACTGTTATGCTGCCAATATTATCCTAGTTCTTGTCGAAGATTGGTGAACACCTAGAGAAGCTTAATGCTGCTATTGTATTGTAATTGTTGTTACTGATAATACAAAGTACTGTGCTTTTGGTGTGTGGAATATTTTACCTGGAAATGTTTTCCCCATGTAAATCTATGTGTTATGATGTTATTCTTTCATGCATGTATTTGAATGAGTTTCCTTTATTGTAACAGTTTAATGATTTGTATTAATTTGCACTATCTCTCCTTCAAAGATTAGTGTTGGAAGTGTTGTTCCACACCTTTGTTTTCTTTCAATTGGTATCAGATCCTAGCTAGTTTGGGTCATTTGTTTGGTTGCAATTTTTTTTGTACTGATCTTTCTTGGAGTGGGATTCTTTGCAGAAGTATTTCAAAATATTGTTGTAGAAATAAAGATGGCAAGCACATCTAGTAGAATAAAGATGGATAAGTTTAATGGTAGCAACTTCAAGTTATGGAAGTTGAAGATGGAGGATATTCTCATAGATAGATATTTGTGGGCTGCAATATCTAAAACAAAATCAACCAATACGACTCGAGAAGAGTGGGATCTGAAGGATTGAAAAGCAAAAGGTTTGGTTAGAATTTGTTTGGTTGATTCAGTTCTCTTGAATTCCCATGAAGAGAAGACTACAAAATCTCTTTGGAAGAAGCTTGGAGATGTTTATCAGCCTAAATCTCTGGTTAAAAAGTTATTCCTGCGAAAGAAATTGTATTCTCTAAAGATGGAGGATCCATTGCAGATCACCTGAATGCATTTAACATGTTGATTGCTCAGTTTGGTTCTATTGGTGACAAGATTGAAGATGAGGATCGTTCCATGCTTATGTTATGTTCTTTTCTGGACTCATGGGATCACTTGGTTATGGCTATTAGAAGTACCACCACTAGTTTCAAAATGGATGATGTGGTTCCATTGCTCTTTTCTGAAGAGATGCAAAGAAAATATTTTGATATGGCCAAAGAAGCACTTGTTATTCATGGTAGACCTAAACATTCAGGGAGATCTAAGTCTATTGGAAAGTTCAAGGAGAAATGTTGGAACTATGGAAAACCTAGTCATTTACGTAAAGATTGTAAAGAGGAGAAGAAAAAGAAAGGGAAAAATAATTTCTATGATTCTGACTTTGAAAAATCCTCTCAAGGTGATGCAAATGCTTTTTGTCACAGCCTTAGAAACACATGCATCAGAAGATGTGTGGTTAATAGACTCAGACGCCTCTTTCCACATGACCTCACATAGGGTTTGGTTCTCAAATTATGAAGAGTATGATGGTGGGAAGGTGTATCTAGGTGAAGACTCTCATCTAAAGATTATTGGCCATGGAAGAATCAAGATTAGATTCCCTGATGGTAGAGCAAAGGGAATTGATGGTGTGTTGCATATCTCAGGTTTGGAACGAAACCTAATTTTTGTGAGTAAGTTAAGTAAAGAGGGTGTACAAGTTGTTTTCTCAAATGGAGTATGTAAGATGACAAGAGGATCTATAATGTTGTCTAAGGGTGTTCAGATTGACACTTTGTACAAGCTGGATGCATGCACTATTCAGTGCAATAGTTCTTTTGATATTCCAAAGAAAAGGCCTTTGGATTCTTCATCCTCGCCATCAAATCTAGCAGTGAAGAAGTTCATTGTTTGTACATCTGATGGTCATGCATTCTAGGTACCTAAGGGTGTAAGTGCATTGGAGATGAAGCTTCCAATGGAGAAGACAATGTTATGGCACCAAAGACTTGGTTATATTGGTGAGAAGGGTCTTAGAGCCCTGAAAAATAAAAGCCTTGTTGAAGGCCTTAATGATTGTAATCTTGAGTTTGACTTTTGCAAACATTGTGTATATGGTAAACAAAACCATGTTTCTTTCTATTCTAGTTGTCATAAGTCTTATGGTGTTTTGGACTATATTCATTCAGATGTTTTTGGTCCTATGAATGTTCCTTTATTGAGAAAATATGTATATTTTATGTCTTTCATAGATGATTACAATAGAAGGACATTTGTTTATTTCCTTAGGATTAAATTTGAAGTCTTTAATCGATTGAAGGACTTTAAGGCTTTGGTTGAAAATCAAATTGATATAAAGATTAAATGTGTGAGCACTGACAATGGCAGTGAGTTTTGTTTGGCAGAATTTGACAAGTCTTGTAAGGAGCACTAGATTGAGAGACATAGGACAACTCCATAGACCCCACAAAAAAATAGAGTTGTAAAGATGATGAATATGATGTTGATGGAGAGGTCTAGGAGTATGCTAAGCAGTGTTGGGCTTGAGCAAAAGTTTTGTGTTGAAGCTATAGCCACTGCATGTTATCTGATCAATAGATCTCCTACACTAGTTCTTGCTGAAAAGACACCCATGGAGGCATGGTCTGGTAAGAAGACTTTGATGAGACATCTTAGAGTTTTTGGTTGTGAAGCTTATGCTCATGTTCCAAGTGTAAAGAGTTCTAAGTTGGAAAAAAAGGAAGTTAAGTGTATCCGCATTGGCTATGGTGTTGGTGTGAAGGGGTACAAGTTTTGGGATCCAGTGGCCGAGAAGGTTCTCCATAGAAAAAGTGTAATATTTCAGGAGTTGAAACCTTCTACAGTTGAGCTGTAGCCAGAGAAAGAGGAGAAGCAAAAGGATGTAGTTCAAGTTCCACTTACTCTGATGAAAAATGAACTATGTACTCCTATAGAACTTGGTCATGAAGAGAGCTCTAGAAGCTACTCTGAAAGTTCGAAAGAAGAAGAACCACAACCTCAAAAATTTAGGAGGTCTACATGTGATAGGAGGCCACCAGAGAGGTTTGATTATTCACTAGAAAGATTTGGTTATTCACTATTGGATTCTAGTTGTTTTTTTGCTTTGATTGCTAACACTGATTAGCCCAGGACTGTTAGAGAGGCTATGGGTATGAGTGATGCAAATTCTTGGATGAAAGCCATGGATGAAGAAATGGTTGCTTTGAAGAAAAATAGTACATGGGATCTGATCCCTTTGCCTAAAGGATGAAAAATTGTTGGATGTAAATGGGTGTTCAAGAAGAAGTGTGGTCTTGATGGTAGTATTGAAAATCACAATGCACAATTGGTTACAAAGGGGTATTCTCAGGTGGAGGGAATTGACTATAGTGAGATATTCTCTCTTGTTGCGAAGTTGACATCTATTTGGTTCATTTTATCACTTGCAACAACATATGATCTAGAAATGGAATAGATGGATGTGAAGACAATGTTCCTTTAGGGTGATTTAGAGGAAGAGATATATATGTCATAGCAAGAGCGTTTCGTGGTAAAAGGTAAAGAAAATATGGTTTGCAAGTTGAAGAAGTCTTTATATGGTCTTAAGTAGTCTCCTAGAATGTGGTACTAGAATTTGACACCTTTGTGCTATCTTTGGGAATTTTGAGATCTAAATTTGACCATTGTGTATATTACAAATCTGATAAGGATTGCATTCTCATAATTACATTGTATGAAGATGATATGTTGTTTTTGGGGAATGGTATGAATTTGATTTCAGATCTAAAGTCTCAGTTGTCAGCACAGTTCAAAATGAAGGATCTAGGTGCATCAAGGTATATTCTAGGGATGGAGATTATAAGAGATAGAGCTAGAAGAAAGCTTTGGTTAAGCCAAAGCAACTATGTGAATTCAGTGTTGGAGAGATTCAACATGGCAGATTGCAGGCAGTTAGTTGTTCTAGTGATGCAAGGGATGAAGCTTTCTGTGGAGGATTGTCCAAAATATCCTACTGAGATGGAGGACATTACCAAAGTACCATATGTGAGAGTTGTTGGTAGTTTGATTTATGTGATGGTTTGTACGAGGCCAGACATTACCCAAGAAGTGGGAGTCCTTAGTCGGTATATGGCTAATCCTAGATGAGTACATTGGAATGTGGTAAAGAGAGTATTTAGATATCCGCAGGGTACTTCTCAGTACTCTCTATGTTATCATGGTTATCCAATAGGTTCTCAACATTCTATAAGTATTAGTGGATATGTGTTCATGATGAATGGTAGTGCTATAAGTTGGATGAGTAAGTGACAGGTTGTAGTCGCTTTGTCCACAATAGATGTAGAGTACATGGCAACTACTCATGCTTGCAAGGAAGCCATTTGGCTTAAGAGGTTTTGTTCGGATATTGGTTTTGATGTAGGACAAATTACTATCTATTGTGACAATCTGAGTGCCATTTTCTTAGCAAAGAATCCCACTTTCCATGCCAAAAAAAGCACATTGGTGTGCAATTTCATTTTGTTCGTGACATGGTAGAAGATGGAAAGGTAAATTTGGAAAAGGTTGACACTTTGATAAATGTTGCAGATGCACCGATGAAGCCAATGAGCACAGAGAAGTTTAGATGGTGTGTTTTTTCCATGGGCCCTAGGGCCTTGAGCAGTTGATTAAAGATGACTTCATGATAGGTCTTTGACAAGTGAGAGATTTTTGAGTTAACCATTTTTCTCAACCTGCATGAGTGGTGGATTGAATAGTTGAGTTAACTATTTGTCTTAAATTGATGTTAATGGTGGACTAAATTCATATCAATCAGACAAGAAGGAGATTTTGTCACTTGCAGTCAGTGGTGGATGAGATGACAATGGTGGAGTTAACAATATCAAATTTGATGCATGAAAGACATTTTACATTATTTGTAACTATCACTAGTAGTTATCTTCTTGCTACTTGAGTGATGATTGTAAGATCTCTGTTAGTTGTTGCGTTTGGATAAAACTCAGCTTTAGACTGTTAGATCAGTTTGTTACAAATATTACATGATAGAAGAAAATCTCGCTTGCTGTGGAAGATACAATTACTATGCTATAGTGTATTGAGATGATACAGAGTTGAGAGTTTTTACTGAGACATTGTTATGTTGCCAATATTATCCCAGTTCTTGTTGAAGATTGGTGAACACCTGGAGAAGCTTAATGCTCCTATTGTATTGTAATTGTTATTACTGATAATACAAAGTACTGTGTTTTTGGTGTGTGGGGATTTTTTACCTAGAAAGGTTTTCCCCACGTAAATTTGTGTGTTATGGTGTTATTCTTTTATGCATGTATTTGAATGTGTTTCCTTTATTATAAAAGTTTAATGATTTTTATGAATCAACACTATCTCTCCTTCAAATATTAGTGTTGGAATTGTTGTTCCGCACCTTTGCTTTCTTTCAGATCTTTGACTATGAACCTCTTGTCTTGGGCTTGGGAAACTACTACGCTAGCTTTACAAAGCAGCAAATAATAAGAACTTTGATCTTGAAAATAGCGATCCACTTTCACCTTCAATCCCTTTATAGGTTGATGACTTCAATGTTATCCACAAAAAATTGTATCTAGTTTTTTCTATTTTCCATTAAAAACATTTTGCACATCATCTATGACTAGCTCTGATAGTGAGATAATCTCCTTCTACTTGCTAATATTTCAGCCAATGATGAGCTCCTTTAGTTGGCCTTGCTTTGACTTGAGCTCTATGGATCTTTCTTTGTCGGCTTCTATCAACTGCAAAGACAACGATCTTCAAAAAGGTGGTCTATTCATCCTTGACTCATTTAAGAATCACATAGATGTCCAAAAAATAGAGATTACAAAATAGAGCTAGAAGCTCTCACAAATGGATGTTGCCTCCTCAAAAACACATAATTAGCATTAAGATTTTGGTTGCAACAACAATCATTGTTGCTCCTCACTTTAGACTAGCACAAAATATTTCCCTCCTCACCTTGCTCTGATACCAATTTGAAAGCAACAGGAGAAATACAACATAGAAGATAAACCTAATGTTGTAGCAAACGATAATTTTTTTTTTATTATTAACTAAAAACAAGTTACAATTACCTCAATATTTATAGAGGATTTGATGCATATGACTCTATAGATATTAAGATAAAAACAAAATAGAACTGTACAACATAAGTCTGTGAGATGTGGAGAATAATATAGGTAACGTGGAGGATGGTGTAACAAACAGTTTACACATCTGGATAACAAGTAAATAAACTTGTTCTATCATAACTGACAACATACATGGGCAATAGCTATTGAGACGTGGATGATGGACTTAACAAATAGTTTAATCGATGGACAACAAACTTTAGTTTAGTTTCAACTGACTAAACACCTGGGATAAATTAGACTATTTCAACAAAATTCTTCACCAATTTTGAGAATTTAAAATTCTCTATTTTTGTTATCAATTTATAAAAAATATTTATTTTAAATATTTTTATAAAGTAGAACAAAATGGTTTTTCTCAAATCTTTGGAAGGTCATTCTACACATCTTGATCCATTTTTATGTCATTCTGAATATATGATACAACTTAAAACTTTAAGAACGTGATTTTCTTTTCCGAAGAAAAAAATCATGAAATTGAAAACGTAGAGCAGTAGTTGGAGGTCATTGAAAGAATATTAATTTCTTGATAGTTTTTGAATAATATTCATATCACCTATTCTTGAAGGTAAAGAATCATTTTTGTAAGTTTTAAAAAATCCATTTTTAAACACTTTTTAATGGACATTATGCTATTAAAAGGAAGAATTTATTGATTTAAGAGAGAGGCATTAGAATGTGGCGCCCCTCACGAAAAATAATTTCATTTTCTCTTTGAAAGAGAGGCGTCATAGGAGTAAAGGGAAAGAGGTGGAAATCAAGGAAGATAAAAATTGGAGATGAAGGGGGAGACAAAAGAGTTCTAGGAGTTAGAGTGGCGACCATATTTGGGCTTAAAAATAGGCATTTTAAAATGAATTTGCAGGGGTGGAGAGTGAGAGGTAGCGTGGAAGGTGTGGAGAAGAAGTGAAGCATGGTTAGCAGCCCATTTTTGGGCATTGAAAGGTCAGAAAATGAGATTGTCCTTGAGACTGTTGCATCCCATCTTTGGGAAAAAATGTAACAATAGTAAATAAAATTTATACAATAGTGTAATAAGGGAGAGAGGGAGGAGGTTTCCAGTAATAGAAAAGAGAGGCCATGAAGTTCATTTATGTAATTTTTGTTGGAAATTTGTGTAATTTGTTATTTGATATAAATGAATTGAAATAAATTAAAAATTTGATGTTGTGTAATAGTTTGTGTGAGTATGTATTTTTGCAGCAGAAAGGCTTTGCATCATTAATACTTTTTCAAGACTTCTTTTTCTCCCTCATTCAACCATGCAAACATTGTTACTAACCAAGTGATAAAGAGAACATTGATTACTTCTATATTCTGTAAATTCAATTCTAGATAAATGTCTAAGGCACACATAAGAGGACTAAATATGGATTGTCATTGCTTCTATATTCTGGAAATTCAATTCTAGATAAATATCCAAGACACACATAGAGGAATAAAGATGGACTGGCATATCCATCACCACAACATATATGCCCTTGACATAGTGGGATGGAGGCCAGACCTCAATCTCTTCTACTGAAGTAAAAATCAAAACCCTATTTTTTTAGGTTTTATGAAAAGAAAATTATCATTAATTATTATCTCCATATTTTCAACTCCCACTATTGAATGTTTTAAATCTCCAAACTTTTGGACCCCTCACTTTGATAAAGTTAAACCATGATAAATAATTTAACTGACAAGGGGAAAGGTTTAAGAGTGAACATATATTACAACTAAAATTGGGTATTATTCAAGTGTAAAATTATTTTAATTACCATACCTTTTACATAGGCTAAACCTCACATGGACTAGGTGTTTCAAAATAGTGGATTAGTGTCTAGGGTGCTTAGGCTTAACTACGGTTTCCCCCTAAAACAAGTACATATGATAAGTATCATGATTAGTGCCATGCATGTGAATTAATATTAATATCACAAATTTTTAAGAATTTCTAAGTTACATAACATCAAATAAGATACCAACTACATGACCATGATAATTTATTGATGTTAGCTAGGTAAATGACTATTGTATGTGTAGACACATAAAAATGACCTAGACCCGCAAACCATATTTTTCTATGACGACCACACTTCTCCCAGGTATTAATTATTCCTCTATGATTACATTTATTTATTTAAATACGTCACTAATTAAACCTTATTCCCTCCAATGATTAAACAAATTTCTAATTTATTTAATTACCTATTTTTCATTTTCACCTACAATTAAATAATTACCATTAATTATTTAATAACATTACCATTTATCCTTCAATTAAATAAAATTATCCATTTAACCCACTTTTCATCCTACAAGTAAATAATTAAAATAATTATTTATTTTCTTTTGTCTTATTCACATTTATGAATTATTTTTTTATTTAATTTCAAAAGTCAACTTTCCTCCATAAATCAAATAATTGCTATTATTGTTTGATTTTCCAACTACCTTTTTTTCTCCACCATTGATTTAATTGCTTTCAATTAAAGCTCAACCTTTCATTTGAAAGCTTGCCCTAACTTTGACCTAATGTTGCCCTAACCCTAATGCTCCTCATCACATTGAATTCTAGTCTTTGATCTTAGGGATTTACAAACTTCTAATCCTGACCATCCATTATCAACCTCAAATTCTTTAAAAGGTTCTCTCTCTAGTCATTTGGATTCATACACAGACAACTTGCTTTAGAAGTTTTGAACACTTGAACTCTATTCAATATTTTATTTGTCCTAGGCATAGATTATAGTTGAACTTCAATCTGAGGGAAATCTTACAATTTGCAGCAAGATGGAGAAAGCAAATAGAGGTCAATCAATGGAGGCTTGAAGAATAGGTGACTTTGTTTCATGTTTGTTTGCTTCTAGTTTCCTTTGTGCTCTATTGTTGATTGGGGTTTAACAGTTTATGCTATTTGCAATTATGCTGAAAAATTTCTCCCTAATACATTTGGTGAACCCAACTCTTTATTTTTTCCTTTGGTTATTTTTTTATGTCACTCTCAATGCACTGATAAGCATGATTTCTTCCTTTCTTACATTCAGTATTGTGCATGGACTCTTATTCCCAACATTTATCTATATAATTTAGCTATAAGTTGTCACTTCAAGTATTTATCGGTAGGAGAGTGTTATCAGGGATGTAATTTGTAAACTAGAATGCTCGAATCAGGATGTAATTTGTAATAAAATTTGATAGGAATCATGTTGTATTTTCTTTTAAACTATCAAGTAAATGCCAGATTGCTTGTTGATACAACTTAACCATGTAGTGTTATCTTGGAACCCAGAAACTTGATATAAGTGATGTAGCATAAATATTTTTACTCCAAAGGAAGGAAAAATTTAAGCTATAAATTGGTTCCTGTGCCATAGGAAAATGGCCCTTCGTCATTTTCATGGCTATTTAGGTCTTGTTTCATGGTGTTAGAACTATGTTGCTTTGATTTTATGTTGTATCTTGGCTTGAACATGCTTATTCAGGTACTAAAACTCAAAGAACAACATCTTGTGAAGGTGTTGTGAAGTGTTGTAAGATATTTCTACATTGTTCTAGACTCTATTTAATGCAATTTACCTAAAAATCACCTTTTTACTCATGAACAAGTCCTATATTGAAGTGTTGTAAAGTCTTGTAACAAGCTTTCACACTCTTCTAGGTGCATCTTCCCTATTTACACCCTTCTCATGCTTTATTTTGCCTCTTTATGCCCTCATATGACTTAATTAAGTGTATTTTTGAATTTTATCCTGATAAATAACATTAAATACAACATTATTCCTGACACTTGATTTCAGGTCCTAGGTGGGACCCATTCACCATGGGTGGTGAATGAGTTCCCCTTGGCCCCAAATTCAAAATATTTCAAATTTCCTTTTGGGATTTTATTCAAAATTACTTGATGTCAGCCTGTGATGAGGTATGAATGGATAGTAAGGCACAAGAATTATATAAATAGGAATTTTCACCTCATTTAACATCCCTTCCATAATCTCCTACAATCTCCTCATTCACTTAAGCATCAAAGCATTCTACAACATCTTTTTCAAGAAATTTTCAAGCACTTTGAAGCTGCCATTGACATTACTTCAAAATTACAAGATCAAGAGTTAGGTGAGTTGATATCATTTTCATGTTATTACTTTATCTTTCTCTTGCATTTCATTATCTTTTCAAGGGTTTAATTACCAAAAGTGGGGTTTGACCAAGGAAAACCCCTATTCACTAACCCTAATCATTTTCCCCTTTTGCTTGTGTATTTGCAGCCTTTTGTTTGTAGATTTGATAGGTTATTAGGTGTTGAAGATTGATTTTCATGTCAACTAGGTGTTCAAGTCAACATAAGTCAAATTCAAGCTTGGAGAGACTTATTTGTATTTTCTATAGTTTTGACTTCGGCGACAAGCAAACATTCCCGGATCTTGTTGCAGAGTTGTCTCCTAGTTTTCAAAATTTGTTAGAGGACTTATTCACCACCTTATGGTGAATGAGTCTCACCTTGGACTGGAAACTTGAGTTTTGTCGATTCAGATCACGACGGATAATCAACTCGAGTTTTCATTGGTAGGAGGATTGATTAATCCCTTACAATGAGTCCAACATGAAAAATAAAAAAAATTCATCAGCATTCCATACATTCCAAAAATCTCACACATCATCCAAGTGCACTCAGTTACCCTTTGTACCTTTTGTTGCATAATTTTATTCATTTTTCATAGTTGTTTGCATATCATAATGTGTTTTCAAACATAGCTTAAATTGCACTTTTGCATTCATTCTAGCTCATTTTAATCAGTCAATTGCATTTAGTTAAGTTCATTTACAACATATCACATTGCACACATCGTAATTTGAGTGTTACATAAGCATTTTGGGACTAAATCTCTCTCCTTTTAGGTGAAAAACCCTAAAAGTGCTAGAGCCAACATCTAGGTTCCTGAAATCTATGTTTCATTTTGGTGAAATCGAATTTTGAACACTTTCAATTTTTGATTGCATTCATATCTTGCTTCCTAGTTTTCATTTGCATTATCATTCAATTAGGGCATTGATTTTTATTGCATTCTAGGACCTTTCATTTTGCATTAGTGAAACATTCATTTAGTTTTAATTTTTTGCATTCCATTTCATTAGAAAAAATTAAAAATATGACTGCATCTATGTTTTCATCTTTGTAGAGCATTTACATCATCCTTAAAATTATGAAAACACAAAAAAATTGCATCCTGGGACTCATTCGCACACTAGGAATTAGTCCCTCTGCACCTAACAATAGTAGTTCTATTCTTTTTTTGGCATTTTCCTACATTTTTTTTTTTATTTACATCTATGTTATAGTTAGCATATTTTCTATCATTTTCATTTTACATTCTTAGATTATCTTGCATTTCCATCCACCCCTCCTTTGTGGTACTTGCATGAGTGTTTGGTGCCTCGTTGATAATACTTTAGTGAGAAGAAGTTCTAGACTCATGGCATCCCGCGATAGCACTGTCGTTGTGGACCTTGGGATCTCATGAGCTCCTAATCCTAGTATGGACAATGGTGCATTAGGCCTTGACAATATCACTTTCATGCCTTCACCTTTCCATCCTATGCATGTTGACAATCAAAACAAATCCCTCTCGCAAGAAAAGGTCATTAATATTCATGAGGACTTTGCACATTTACAACAAGATTTGTCACTTGAAAACATTTCCACCACTGCCATACCTACTATTGAGAACCTTCATCACTTAATTTAGAGTGATGATGTCTTGCAAGTGCTGAAACAAATTGCTAAGATTTACAATAAACATGCCTCTTCAAATACCCAATCCGCAAGCATTCATGTAAGTAAAGGAGCACCTCAATTTCATCCCCCTTCAACTATAGCTTCCATACCAACTTGCACCAGTCCAAAAGTCCACACAACTATGCATCAACCTAATTACATGGCTACTTCTTTCCCGATTTCCATTATTATTGCTATTTCTTTTGTGGCATCACAAGTTCCTTCCACCACATTCACACCCTTTAGCATTCCTTTCACCTCTCCTAACATCACTTACACTCCATCACCATTTTCCCTTCCACCTCAACCCAATTATCCTAATCCTCTTCTTACCCAACTCCTTACCACTATTTCATCCATGCAACACTAACTTTCCACCATTAGTCATGGTCAAACCACTCCACCCACATATCTTTTCCATAGCAGCCCCTTATCATTAGAGATATTATGTACTCCAATGCCACAAGGGATAGAAATTTTGAGGTTTGAGAAATACAGAGGAAAAGGAGACCCTATTAACCATATCAATGCTTATACTGCTTTGTGTAGTGACTTCATCCTTGACGATAAACTTTTAGCAAAAAAATTTCCAAGGACCTTGAAAGATACCACTTTAGAATGGTTTTAAAACTTTCCCAATCATTCCATCCGTTCATTTAAAGAATTGGTTGAAGCTTTCATTAGTCACTTTCAAGTGCACATGACACCTAAAAAGAAAATGGCTAACCTTATGAGATGTCGACAAAACACAGATGAAAAAGTGAAAGATTTCATCTACCGTTACCAATCCTTATATGCTCAAGATGATGTCAAAATTCCAAATGCACATCTGCAGAAGATGCTTATTGAGAATTTTCACACCAACCTTCAAGATAAACTTACCATGATGAAATTTCCTTCATTCATACATTTATGTACAACCTTATGTTATTATAAAATTTGGTTTCAAGTTGTGAGTCAAAATCCACTTCTAGCCAAGTTGACAAACCTGAAAACAACAATCAAAACCAGAATCACATGCAAAATTTCCACAAACCCAACTGAGGCTTTTTACAATTTAATCCACCTCCTTCACCATAGCTACGACCAATTCAACAAGTTCAACATTCAATGGTCACTACTAAGATAGTCATGCCTTATCATTGTGGCGATCTGAATAGACACTTCACTCCTTTACCTGACTCCCTCCATCATACAATGAACTAATTAATTAAAAAATGCATGCTCACCTTACCACCTATTCGACCACTTAATCCTAATCAGCCCTTATCACCTACCTTCAAACCTAATGCTTATTGCCATTTTCATCATCAAAATGGCCACAACACCAAACATTGAAAGTGTCTTAAACATTTAGTTCAAGACCTCATTGATTCAGGTGAATTGACCATTATGGGTGTTAATGATCAAGGCAATAAGTTTGTTGCACCCCCTTACCAAAATTTGCAAATCTTCACCAATCCTATGCTTAAACACACTACCTCATTTGTCAAGGCTAGTGAACCTTTGAAGCCTGATGTAATGAATGTTGATACACACAATGAAAAACTTGATACACCTCCTATTGTTACCCAAGATAATCTTGTGGATAAACTTGTAGCTATGATAGGCATTATTCCTTGCAAGGGCCAAACCACTAAATCTCTTGATATTTCTTTTTCTGCTAAGGACATACTGCAAAAGCTTCCTGATGGTCCTCTCTACATAGTTGGAAGAATCTATGATAAACCTACTAATGGGATATTAATAGATCCCACTTGTGGTGAGAACGTGATCACAGAGGAGTTTTTGGTATTACATGATCTATATCAAGATGACTATACTAAACTGATTGCATGGATTAAAACACATAATGGTTTTTCATGCCCTATGATTGGATTGATTGTGCTACCTTTACAAATAGGACCTAATACTTTGGAGGTAAAATTTTCCATTATTCCCCAATCTAACCAATTTGATTTGTGGCTAGGCCTCCCTTGACTTTGCTTAATGAAAGCAGTCCCATCAGTTGTTCATAAGTGCTTGAAGTTTCCACATGGAAATGAGGTATTCACCATACATCATACTGGCTTTAATCCTTTATCTTCCAAAGGTAACTTTTCATTAGAAGCCTTTTGGCCTAAACCCATGGAACCTATCACCCCTCATAAGGACTTCTTTTACATTGCTTATCAAAAGTTTAAAGCCAAAAAGATAGATGAATTATCCCTTCGTAACACATCTTCATCCACCTCTACCCATCCTATCCTAGATGAAACCATGATTACAGTTGAATCCGATATTGAAGAAATCAATAAAACTTCTGAAAAATCCCCTCTTGACACTTCTTAGGCATTGTTTAAATGACCATGAGAAAATGAAATAACTCTTGTCTTACCTCCTTGTATCAAACAAGTGTATAAAATGAAAGAGAAAGTGGTTGACCCATCCTCTTCAGTTTCTCCTACTCTTCCCCCTTCGGAAGTAGAAGAACCTATGATGAATCAATCCGATCTTACACCTCGCCAACTCCAAAATAGAATTAAATGAAACTGCAGTGCTCGGGAATGTCAGTGTCACCATTGTCTCCTTGCTCATAAATCTCATATGGATGAAGATAAAGACAATCAACCTCTAACCTTGACATAAGTAATAGATGACCACCTTCCTTTTCCTAACCTACCACATGATAGTTCAGCTCAACAATCACAACAAAACAAACCCATTCAACAACCAACACTCTTGATACATCCATCCTTAGAAATGACCCTTCGTCCTCCCGTCGTTATTAATCTTGATGATGGTGATGATGATGCAATGATCACTAAAATAGATGAAGAAGTACACAATGATTTGAACTCTTTATTCTTTTCTACAATGAGCTTAAATGATAAATCCTCTCCACCAAGTGAAGAACCTGGTACAACTCCAAGTTCAACACTTGCAATTCTTCCTTTGGACAACCAACTACTTTTGCATTACAATGAACATGATTGGGAGGTGGATGACTTGTTAGATGGTTGACTTACATTTGCATTACTTGTTCTTTTTCCTTTTCTTTTCATGTGTGTATTGTGTTACCTCATATCGTGCGTTTAATGTTTCCTCTCTTTATTCTTCTATTGGTTGTGCTTTGTTTTGTGTTTTCCTTTTGGGGATGATGCAAAGTGTAGAGACACCTATGTCTCTTCCATGTTCACCCAAAGCGATCTTTGTCTTTTCTCTTTTTGTTTTGTGTTTTCCTTTTTGGGATGACACAAAGTGTAGAGATGCCCTATGTATCTTCCATGTTGACTCAAATGGTCCTTGTCTTTTCTCTCTTTTTTTTTTCCTTTTGGGGATGACACAAGGCATTGAGACTGAAATGTCTCCTTCATGTTCACCCAAAATCTTTTTCATGTTTTTGTTTCCTTTCTTTTTTCTTTTTCTTTCATTTTGGGGACAATGCAAAGAGTCAAGACCGCAATGTCTCTTCCATGTTGACCTAAAATGGATTTTCTCTTTTTCTTTGATTTCACCCTCTTTGTGTCATTCTTCTCATTCTATGTGTATTTGGGGAATGATGACAGTTTCATGCTCTTTCAGAAAACAACATTGCAACAACAAGCATAATGACCCCAAATCCATAGGTCCCTTATGCGTTTGGTGTATTTTCTTTTTTGGGGGGAAACTCCCTTTCTTTTTTTTTCATTTTTCCTTGACATGATGTAGCCTAACTTTGAAACATATGACTTGGCATAGAGCTTTCCAAGTTGGATCTCATGTCTTGTTTCCTTATTGCATTTTCTTTCCTTCACTATTTTCAAGTAATTCGGCGAGTGATGTGTAATTCCTTTTGAAGTGGGGGCATACATTACCATTATTTCATTGTGGGGTGCTGCGAATAATGGGTTACACGGGACATCTTGATTTTTGCACGAAATCACATATTTTTAGAAAATACAATAATTTATGACTTTAAAGGTTCCATTTAAATTATTTTAATTAAAGAGGGATTGATCAAACCCCCTTAGATCAAACCCCCTTGGATAGAACTTTGTTAGATTTAAACCATACCTATAATCGAGTCTCCTCTACACCTATAAAAATACTAATAAAAAACCACTTTTGATTTACCTTTTGAGTGATCAAATGAATTCATTTAAAATTTATGCTTTGTAAGCCTATAGCCCTTATTATAAGCTTCCTAAAAAGTATAATTTTAAATATGTTTAATTTGATTATTATATTTATTTCTTATTTCTTGTGAATGTAGGATTTTCAATGAACATCAAGTTCTTTATTTCACACATACGAAAAAATAGAAAAATAGAGAAAAAAAATTCTAAAAAATAAATTTCCACTAGGTAGTGATGTCCTTATTCCAGCACAAAAATAATAAGTTAATTCAAATGAATACAAAAAAGTTATGCAGGCTGAAGTACACCTCTATCCAAATTATAATTACGCTGACTTGGAAAATTAATTAAAAAAAAATATGTAACAAAAAATTATGAAAAAATATCCATTCCCTAGATATTGGTGTGAAAATTTTGTATTTTAAAAATTAGAATTGTATCCTATCTGTAAAGTTACTTGTGCCCCTTTGAAGTGAACATCACTTTTAAAAATCTTGATTAGTAGAAAAAATAAGTTAATTAAAAATTACATAAAATGATTCACAATTTATTTTTATTTAAAAAATAAATAATTCTAGAATCTACACAAAATATCTAACAAATAACTAGTTTGATTCATCTTGAAACCCAACAATGGTTTAGCTGCTATAGAGTGTAAGAAGAGT